>SZWC01004891.1:91138-111312 GCA_023375785.1 Penium margaritaceum
TGCTGCTGCTGCGGCTGCTGTCGCGCTGCTGCTGCGGCTGTGGCTGCTGCGCTGCTGCTGCTACTCAGCTGCTGCGGCTGTGGGGGAGGACTGCTGGCACCGCCGCCGCCACGCCTCTCTGCGTGGTGGTGCGAGTCGCTGCTGCCGTCTCTGCAGCTGCTGTCTCACGTTGACGGCGGTCGACCTCCTCCAACGGGTCCCAGAAGATCTGCTGCAGCGGTGACTCTCACTGCTGCTGCTCTGCTGCGTCTCTGCTGCGCAGCTCGGTGAGATCTGTCTCACCGCTCTGATACCATGAGAAACTGCTAGGAAGCTTCCTAGCCTTGCTGCTGCTGACGTGGCGACACTGTCCAGTCAGCTGATGCACTAGCAAGCAGGCAGGTGCAAGAAACAGCAAGGATCAGGCTAGGGAGACGCGCAAAGTCTCATAAGCTTCAATAGCTTAGTAAATGCAGAGAGAGTTGACAAATGACAGGTCCAGGGCATAAGTACCTGCCGCGGCGCACAGCGGGTGTCGCACGCGGCAGTCCAAGAACTGTCCTAAAACCGGCCCAAAACCACTGTTTTGGCCATAACTCTACGCACACATGTCAGAATCCTGCGCCGTCTGAACCTAGACGTGCAGAATCAAAAGACGCACGCAACGACTGGTCACATGAATGCATCCATCGACTGACAGCGAGTATATAATGCAAAAACATGCAAATGGGTCTCATGCCCAGTCCGCCGAAAGGCGCCTGCAAGACGTAGAAGGCACAGCAAGGAGTCCCGGTGACATCTGGGGCTCTGGAACAGTAGTCGGTCAGCTCCAGACGGGTAGGCCGCCGCCTGTCGTCGCGCCGGTGTCACCAGGGCCGCCTGCCTCAGGGATCTGCACGAGTATGGACACGGCCGAGTGGTCACAGTAAACTGTACAGAAACGGCACAAATCACAACAGTTACAACGAGCGCAACGTAGGTGGATCACAAGTATACGGTGCGGGAAAAAAGAAAACTTTTGTTTTTGGGACAGTTGGACCATTTGTATTAAGCAATGAGTAATTCGATGACAAGTGTCGAGTGTGTCCAGCACATCTATAAAATGCCAAGAATAAGAATGAGCTATACTTTGAGTTATCGTCCTTTGAGCCAACCGACGTGCGCAAGGTCACGTGATTGGCGGATTCGGGAAGCTCTGCCAAGAAGTTGGGGGGCTTCTAGAATATCCCGACGCTTCTTTTTAAAAGTGGAGCGTCATCGAAAAGTCAAACGAACGATGTCGAAACATCGATATGGTTCGCGACACTTCTCTAGAACATTCCGGAAAGTGGTCGAAGTTGTCAATAACTTCCGGAACAGAACACCCAAGGTCGAGGCGGTTGGTCAAAATGCCCTCGGTTGGACGGCGTAAAAATCCTGATGTCAGCACGCGGTAGACCATGAAAGAAATGAAGGAAATGCCCATGCACGAGTTTTACGGACGAGTGCACGTCAAGGACGTATGAGATATGTATCCACAAGCTCAATAATTAAGCAACTTTATCCAGAGAGTTGAGAAAAAATGTCGTATCCATTTTGATGGCCATGCCCGATCGGCGAAGCAAGTCGCCGATCGAGCAAAGCGAGGGCGTGATGTGCAACCCCTTCCGTCGTGAGAATCGAGATCGAGCGATTAAATCTTTTCCCTTTCATTACTCGCAAACCCCCATTTGCAAGTTTAGGGTTTTCTACGTTAGCACGGGCGGAGCCCGCACAAACATAAAACCCTTCATCCACGAATGGGGATTTTCGTTGTCGCTCGATCGCTCAATCGTGGTCGAGCGACAACCTTTCCAGAATATCCCGCTTTCAAAACCTATCCCACATAACATTCGGCGAGGTTTTAGGGTTTTCGGCTCCAGCAAGGCCCTGCGGTAGCGGGCCCATCAGGTTCCCTTCCAACACATAGGGTGCTTCAGACCCCCCACCCACAACCCTCGCAACCTGTTTTGAGAGAAGTCACGGACATCTTTGTACAGGGGTTTGTGGGTTTTTATGCCTATCAACGTAAGCATGTTGTCGCTGGGTGGCATGCGCTGCTGACATAGCGTGCTCATTTTGATGTAACATGTTCTTTTGCATGCACGACGAATTGTAGCAGGAGGGCCGGTTCGGCCCTCCCACCTCGCGACAGCGAGGGGGTGGCTGCAAGCCACCCCTCGTTGTTGCGAGGGTTGACCGGTGGCCAGCCACTCGCAAGTGACCAGCCGGCCACCAGCCGGCGAGCCATCATTTGCCGATCGAGCTGGTGGCTCGATCGGCGGCCAAGAGGCCGCGAGGCCTCGAGGGCGAAGGCCAGTGGCCTCGTGCCATGGGCCTCGACCCTTGAGGCCTCGCGGCCTCTTGGTCATCGCCCCCGCTCGTCCTCCTGGCTCGCGAGAGCAAGCGAGCACAAGGGATAAAGCGAGAGCCACGAGTGAGATGTGCACGGTAAAAGCATACATGAAATTGCCAGTCGTGCCTCGCACGCAAACGATTTCGCGCCGACCTATCAAAAACAAAACTCGACTTCGTTTAGCATGAACTACGAGTTTCGAAACTGGAGAACTCATGCAAACTTACGAGTTTGGGATAATACCCCTCTTGTTTTATACCTAGAACGAGGGGGTGAGGTAAAAGCGGAAATGGGCCTCCGGAGACTTGAAATATTGAAGTCTCCCTACACGGGTTGTTGATGACGATTGCCCCCAGAGTGACATGGAGGGGAAAATCCCTCCAGGGAGCTCTGGAAGCCATTGTGTGAACTCCAACGATGACCTAAATGCAGAAGCTGGAGACACGGCCCGTTACATGAATACAGCGTTATTAACGAGGAAAGAATTTCCAAAGTTGGTTATTGCATGGTCAATGTGTGAAACACAAATGTAGCTATAGTTATCAAGAATTCTATGGATGCATGGCCACTTCCCTGTTCAGTGTCTCTGTCAACGATTGTTACGCCGAGCGGTGCGCTAGTGGGTGGTTCACACGGATGGGGAGCAAAACAATCAAAGATTCGAGGGCAATGGACAAATGGATAATCTATATCAAGTAGTACGTGTGCTTCAGGGACAAATGTCTGTTAAGTTGACTACACATATTCAACGGCAAGAATATCAAGTGTTGTAACGCGCGTCGTCTCCGTCTGTTTGTAGATCTGGTAATTACCACTTGGGCGTATCCATGCTGGTGCAGATCCCTAATGCAAACCTAGTTAGCGCCAATGGTGGCTCCAGCCACCGGCAGTTGCCAAACAATTGCCACGTCGTCCTGGGTGCTTGCTCTGGTGCTCTGTAGTTCTTCTGTATGCACTAGATGTTTCTTGGTGGAATGGTATTACGACGGGCGGAGCGAGGGTGGTTCCCAGGGATGAGGTGCACGACATAAGATGAGTTGGGGGGTTGAGATGAATGGAGGATTTATACGTAAGCAGTCATTGTCCTTCAACAACAAGTGTCGAGTGCGTTGAGCACATATGTAATGACAAAAATTAGATTGAGACATATCTTGGATCCTTGGCACTCGAGCCGAGCGACACATGTAGGGACGCACTGTGAGTTTTTGCTTCAAGAAGCTCCACTGGGAAGTCGGAGGGCTTCGAGAATGTCCAAGCACGGTTTGATAAAAATCCAGCAACGTCGAGAAGCCCATCGAACAATATCGAAACATTGGTATGGTTCGTGACACTCCAATTCATCACTCTTGGACGTGGTCGAAGTTATCCAAACCTTCTTGAATAGGACACCAGAGGTCGGGACACATGGCCAAAATGCCCTCGGCCAGTCAACATAAAAATCCTCAGGTCGTCACGCGGCGGGCCATAAATGTAAGAACAAAAATAGCCACTCATGGAGTGTAGGGACTCGTATAAGCCAAGGACATAACTGTAACAACTTTGGGCTGTTTTGCAACTAACTACCGAACCAAAATGTAGGCCCTCAGAATAGTCATGGAAGGAGGGTGGGAAAATGGGAAAACCTCAGCCATTTTTTCCGAGACGAACCACGCCACAAACGGACGTAGTCGTCATAGGGATTTTTTGCCAACATGCATCCTAAAACCCTATCGGTCCACATGGCACAGCCACATGGGAACAGGACCCTAGCAGCCAAATAGAGGAGGGGAGGAGTGACGTGATGGATCTTCCACCACGGCACTCCTCTTTCCTTAAATCCTACCTATGGACTGAATCCAGGCTAGAGTCAGATAAGACACTAGACCTAGGTTAAATTTTCAGGCCTAGACTCGTCAAGACATCGGTCTCAAACTAGGGAAACACAATAACTATAATTAGACACTACTTTTAATCCAAAGAATGGCTTGTACCTTTCCTCCTCATTGTAGCTACGTCATCCCAACACGTTAGCAGATGTAGGTTGGTGATGACAGTAGTAGTCGTCGATCACGTGATCAACATCTCGGAGGTTGACGTATGGCTCCCAGTGTTCGTGCATTGCATCGTAGTCGTGGTACTTGACCCGATACTTGGTCTTTTTCCATAGCGTCAATTTCCGACGATGTCTTCAATCACATGTTCCGTACCCCCATCCACTCGTATAGGTGGTGGTGATGTAACATATTTGCCAAGAAGTTCATGCCGGGATCCCAGTAGTGCTTGAGCTTGTTGATGAAGAAGACAGGATACATCACCGTGCTGCTAGGTTGGAAAAGGCAAGCGACTACGAGGGTCTGCATTTGCTTGATCTCAAACGATCCAAAGCAGCGGGGTTTGAGCTTTACAAAGTCCTGTCCCCAGAGCTTGATGTTCGCTGAGCCAAAGAGGGCGAGGTCATTAGAGCTGAACACATAATTGTTATAATGTCGGTCAGCCTCTGGATTCATAGCTGTATGTGGCTTTGCGAGGTTCTATCATGTTTCCTACCAAATGCTCGAGAAGTCCTTGGAATGGATATCGACTATGCGAATATTGCTTTGGATTTTTAACCCAGGGGGTGTGGCGGGAATTCTGTTGTAGACCACTTCGAACAAAACTTTACCCGCTGCGGTATAGGTGATGGTATTGTACGTGCGTTTGGCGAGTGGTAGTCGAGGTTTCCAATCAGTGATGTGCAGCTCGCATAATGTGCTGAAACGCTGTTAAAGAGCCTGATTGGTCCACTCAGTTTGTCTATCAGTTTGAGGATGGAACGCTAATGATAGCTAGATCCAACTGTCGTAATGTGTCATCAATTTGCGCCAAAACTGGCTTGTGAAGCGGCCATCTCTATCTCAGATGATGGTACATGGCACGCCATGTCCCCGTATGATCTGGTTTAGAAACAACCGTGGTGTTCTTTCTATGTCGACAATGGTTGTTGCCCGAACGAAGTGTGCTATTTTGGAAAACCTGTCCACCATGACGAGAATGATGTAGTAACCCTCGAGAGTGACGGGTAATCCAGTCACAAAACCCATGTTGATGTCGACCCATGCCTCTATCGGAACAAATATCGGTTGGAGTAGACCGAGCGGCCTCGTGCGACGAGACTTTGTCTCTGACGGGTGTCGCACAAATTGTAGAAAGCGGACACGCCGGTCTGCATCTTTTCCTTCCAACACCCTACTACTCGTCAAATTGGATGTTTTTAATTCACCGAATTTTTTATTGTTAAATGCGTTCAAGATTTCTCGGGTATAATTATTGAGGTGATCCTTTTGAACTCGTCGAAACCCAAGAACTGGGTTCGGGTCTCGTTCCACGAGTAATGTGTTCATCTTGGCTATCAAATCTGTTCACCAACTGAGAGCATCCACTGGATCAATTATTATAGGTCAGAACTCAACGTCGTTATCAATTTTGGTCTCAAGGAACGCCATCCATCAATTTTGTCAATGGCTCAGATCAAGCTGAGCTAAGATATTTCAGGGCGCGATGGTCGGTGCAGACAACGCATCGTCGACATTCCAAGCAGCACCGCCATGTCTTGAATGCGTACACACCTGCAATCACCTCTCCCTTGTACATAGCATAGTTTAGTTCCGACCGGCTCAATGTTTGTGACGTATACACAAGCGTTTGATCCCCACCGCTGTTATCTTGGAGGGGAACAACACCGATTGTTCAATCGGATGCATCGATGGCCATGGTATAATCCATTGTTGTATCCGCCAATCGTAAGGCTGGCGCCGATGTCAGAATGCTTCTCAGAGAGTTACACGCTTCTTGTTTGGTGTTCCCCAATTCCACTTGGTGTTTTCATAGCAAGATTGGAGAGGGGCTTTGACACCCAATCATAGTCCTTTAGGAATCAATGGTAGAAGTTGCAGAATCCCAGAAATACTTGGACATCCCAAATATTTGTAGACGTCGGCCAATCAGCGATTGCCTCCACCTTTTTTGGATCGGTGGTTATCTTTCCACCATCGTGACGTGGCCTGAGAACTTGATCAAACGGCGACGGCAGTCGCACTTTGAGGGTTTCCCCAAAAAATTACCTCGTTGTAGAATTTCGAGAACTTGTGAAAGATGTCCATTGTGTTCCTCCGGGTTGCGACTGTACACCAATATATCGTCAAGGTACACAAAAACAAGGCCATTGAGGTACGGACAGGATATGTTGTTGATCGGTATGATGATTACTACGGGGTATTTGTAATTCTTAACGGCAGAACCGTGGACTCGAAGTGTCTATATCTCGTACAAAAACCTGACTTCTCAATGTCATTATCATATACACGAATCCTATGATGGACAATGTGTAGGTCAAGTTTGCATAAAATTTGAGCCCCATATACTTGGTGAAAACGTTCATGTAGCATGGCAGTGCCATGCCGACCGGTTGAAGGAGCCATGTGGCTCAGGCGGGGTCACCTGGGACTGTGGGCGGTTGGACGGGATGGCTTGAGGGTCGGAGACCATTAAGCACCGCGGTTTTGGCCTAGTCGGTCAAGGATTCCGTCAAATCCGTTACATTGGTATGAGAGCTCTAGGGCTCGAATCCCACGTTGGGATTACCGGAGATGCCGAAGCGGCTCTCACTCCTAGTGGGGGGGGGGGAGTGTAGCGTGGCAGTGCCACGCCGACCGGTCGAAGGAGCCACATGGCTCGAGCGGGATCACCTGGGACTATGGGCGGTCGGACGGGATGGCTTGAGGGTCGGAGACCCTTAAGCACCACGGTTTTGGCCTAGTCGGTCAAGGATTCCGTCGAATCCATTACAGTTCACCTGCTTGCGGAAGATGATATGTTTTTATGGTAATGTTGTTCAACTCTCGGCATTTCAAGCACATTCGCATCTCTCTGCCTTTTCCTTTGAATGAAGAGTACAGGTGCCGCGCATGGTGACATAGAAGGTCAGATTAACCCATATCTGAGCATTTTTTCCATCTGCTTCTCGAGCTCGGTCAGCTTGTGATCGCTCATGTGATAGGCTCCTTTCACCATGGATCTACTACCCGACTTCAGGTTTATTTGATGGTTGATACTTTTCCATTGAGGAAGCTCTCGGAGTAGTTGCTTGGAAAAGAGCCCTTCAAACTCCTCGATGATTGTTTCAAACCCCTCCAATACTGTAGCGAACTTCTTAGGTGACGAGGAAGATGTGGTCACCTTGACAGTTGTAGTTTCTTCCGCTTTCCCTATTTTCATGTGGACTAACCACGCTTGAGCTTCACATCAGCGTCATGGGCAGTATTTCCTATATTGGCACAATTTGTAGGGACTTTTCCGTCAGTTGAACTCGTAGCAATATCGTGGGTTGGCCAACCTCGTACCCCTCGTAAAAAATTGTGATATCGGGAAACCCTTGCCTGCGACGATGTGCGCCGCTTATATGGGCCATCGGTTGGCACAAATTAGCCGACCGGATTGGAGCCCTCAATGTCTACCATTGTCCTTTGCCATCACCCAAATCTGCATTTTCCATGCAAATTCCTCCCCATTTTGGTTTGCTGATTCCATTTTCGACAGTCCCACCACGTATAACCCGACTTCACACAAGTCCAATAGAGACATTGATTGCTTTGATCGACTGTTTCAATCTCAACCAGAGATGAGGTTTCCATTGATTGTGACTTTCCTACGCCTTGAAAATAATTGTGGCTTTGGGGCTACCAGCCGTTGGATTCATGCAACCGAGCATTGTAGTCGACACTGTTGATGCAATCAACTGGTGCGATCATTTGCGAAATTTTGTCATGGATGTAAAAAATTGCCATTGCCTACCAGATGTCCTACTTGAGGCTGTTGTTATAGTAGAAACAAAATTATTTGCGGGTGAGGACGTTGCAAGTGATGATTTCACAAAAACCCCGTCTATATTCCGCCACATTGGACTGCTCGCGTAGGTGTTGAAGCCTGTGCTGTATGTCAGGCTTCTCGTTTAGCTTCCCAAAGTGTTTAAGTGCAGCGCACGAGAAATTGCTCCACATTTATGGTGGCAAGAGAGAGAGAGAGAGAGAGAGAGAGAGAGAGAGAGAGAGAGAGGGAGAGAGAGAGAGAGTGAGAGAGAGAGAGAGAGAGTCATGCCACATCATATTTATCTGCTCATGAGGTAGAACGCCTGTGGTCAATGATGTGAGAGCGGTCGTGTGAGCCGTTGATCTGGCCGCACCGGTCTCCTTTTTCCATCGGATGGACTTTAGATCGGACGACCAAATCGAAGGCCATGCCATGCAAAAGCAGGACCACGAGGTCAACCTTCGTTTTGTTTTTTTTACCCAAGAGCGGTAAAGTACACTTCCAAACTTGTCAGCCACATCCAGACAGTTGGTCCATGGAATTTGCGGGATCGAATCGCTCGGGGAGTTCCGGACCAATATGGGGTGCACTTGAGAGTTCTTGATTTTTCTTGATGAGAATTGCTTCACGGGTACGGGAAATCCGAAGCTTCTCCATTGCCATGTTAAACTGTAGGAGTCTCAATGGATGTAGTCAAACAGGCTATGTGTTAATGCTGGGTGGCACATGGTTATTCTTTCACGGTGCATTAGCAAGCAGGGTTCTACTACACGTAGCTCATCAGAGGTTGAGCATATTGCACTGGGGATTGGGGTTGCGCATGCTGTGTGGTTGTAGAAAATATTTTGTGAAGTGCATCAGTCTGTACCTTGCTTCGGTCTATGCTGTGAAAACCAGAGTCCTCTTGCCATTACATAAATCTCTGGTATGTTTATGCATACACAAAGTAGAATATCATTGAGAATCGCTTGGTGCATGATTTTGTGGAGCGACAGGTGACCCCCGTCACGTGGGTCGGTACGAACATGCAGAAGGCTAGCTTCCTGTCCAAGGCACTTACGCACGGAAAGTTCATGGTACATGTGAATCACAATATTATGCACTAGTGTACGCAGGGAGTGTATGGGGAGATGCATGCCAAATGTAAGTTAGTTTATAATGCCATGATTCACATGTGCAAGTGAATGTGGGGAGCGGGAGGGGCGGTTCTATATGGTGAGTATATGAGGGGAGTGTATGGGATGATGGGTGTTAAATGTACGCTAGTGTATAATGCTTTGATTCAGATGTGAAGGTGAATGTGGGGGGAGGGGGGGTTGTATATGGAGAGATTATGGAGAGAGTGTATGTGGAGATGGATACTAAATGTACACTGGTGTATAATGTTGTAATTCACATGTGCAAGTGATTGTGAGGGAGCTGGGGGGGGGGTCTATATGGTGAGTGCATAAGGGGAGTGTATGGGGTGATGGGTGCTAAATGTACACTAGTGTATAATGCTGTGACTCAGATGTGCAAGTGAATGTGGGCGGGGGGTGTATGTGGTGAGTGTATGGGGGGAGTGTATGTAGAGATGGGTGCTAAATGTACACAAGTGTAAAATACCGTGATTTAGATAATACAAGTGATTGTGGAAGGAGAGGAAGGGAAGTGAAGGGGATGGGGGGTTTTATGTGGTGAGTGCATGGGGGGAGTGCATGAGATGGGTGATAAATGTATACTAGTGTAATATGCTGTGATTCAGATATGCAAGTGCATGTGGGGGAGGGGGGAGTTGTATTTGGTGAGTATATGGGGGTAATGGTTAAGTAATGTGGTTTCTTGGAAGGTGCCTTTCTGTGTACGTGGGGTATGTGTGTGTCCTAGAAGTTGTCATACGGTGAACGTGGGATATGTGTATTTCCTGGAAGTTACCTTTCAGTATGGCATACGATGTACACTAGAAAATGAGTGTATAATTGAAGGGTGATTGGTCATAAATGGACACATCACTTTACATCTTGTCCCACCAATAGCACTTCTCCAGCTCCTTGAGCGTCGTATCCTTGCCAAAGTGTCCACCTGAACCGATTTGGTGGTATTCCTCCAAGAGCATTCTTTACAGGTCCTTGTTTAGTGTAATTCCGACCTGGTGAGTGTATCACCTTTGCTCGTAAAGGCCATTGAACCAAAACTTGGATTAGTCATACCTGCCGAACTTCTTGTAGTCCTTCGCAAACAGCCTCGTGAGGTACGGGTCTCTTTTGACGAGGAATGCATTGATCTCGGCCATTAGATTTGGTCGCCAACATAGAGCATCCGCTGGATGTCCTACTTCTTTTCTATTTCGCCCTTTGAAATAATTTGCATGGTGTATTTGTGATTCTTCCTCCTTTTATTTATTAAATTGCATTATTTGGGGGACAAAATGGGTCTCTTATGTTGTTGTGAATATGTCATGTATAGCACATTAATTTCCTAAAAGAGCGGTCTTGACTCCCTTGAAACGAATGTCTGCTTACATTAAAAAATACGATTCCGATATCGGAGTGTACATAACGGTCGTATGTCGTGCGTCGACCGCTGGAGTTATGTTTTCTTCGTTGATACTAGCCGTGTCGCGGTTAGGGAGTCGAGCCGTGACACGACAGATTTCTTGTGCAGCTTATAGGAGGTACAGCATGCTCCACGATATAGTGCAAGTTCTCGTGTCTAACCAGTCAACGAACAGCATGGCGACCCTCGAGGCATTCTTTGGCAAGGTTACTCTAGATGAGCATCGCGAGTGCGTTACACGTCTGCTGGCAGCGCCAAAGCCCACTACACCACAAAGGACATGACGTGGTCGAGGAAGGCCAAGGAAGCACGTTTTTATGCTTCCTTCGTCTCTTGCACCCTCCAACTCCAACGTGCCTACAGCCACAGGCACAGGCCATGGCAATCCCCATGAGAGCACCCATGAGCATCTCCCTCGCTATAGGAGAAGACGCGTGATCTTTTCCAATCCTGAGTCTGATGGAGATGAAGCTGACGCAGTACCAAGCGACTACGACGATGAAGCTGAGCCATGCATCGATGGAGCCGACGAGGCAGAAGCAGGTGCTGACGTGACAGACCCCTTGAGTCAAGATGAAAGCCATGGTCCGGATGATCGTCGAGACGTGGTTGAATGTGCCGTGGTGCATGCGCTCGTGGAGGAACTCGCCGATGACTACATCACAGATGTAGCCACAATTGCTGTTGACGGCATCAACAACGCCCTTGAGCTCCCGCTGGCACCACCTACACCTTCGGCATCATCAAGCACGGAGTCGATTGGGAAGCACGGGAAGTACATGGATTGGTATGGAATCGGGCACGTTCCCATCATCCATGCTGCTGTCATGCAGAATGGTAGCTTTGTCAAAGTGATTCAGCACCTCCACCAATACTACCGCCTGCCGTACCAACCGTCGATCTACAATAAGCTGGCTCTGTCATCCGTTCGTGGATGCTATGAGTATGGAACTCAACGTCTGCAATCCATCTACGTTCCAGCGATGTCCAACTCTCCATCGATGCCTATATTAGAAAATACAAAGATGACATCAAGGGTGTAGGGGAGCTGTGGACGCTGATCCTACTTCTCAGAGCATCCCGAGCTGAAAAACGAGATTGCCCGCACGCTGATCTGGTTGGGTGAATCCGGCAGACTGCTATGGAGCATCATCATCCGCAAGAAGGTGCACGGCATCCTAAAAGAGCGTAGCGTCCTCCAGATCAACGGCTGCAATATGTATATACGTTTTTGCCGAAGCTGTTGTCAAAATTTCATTGCCGACGACCTCCATTGGTCATGGCGCTGTGGTACAACGGCTTTGTAGAAGCTTCTGGTCGACTAGGAAGCGTGCGCTGAATCCATGATCAAGCGTGTGACGTTTCTCATCAGCCTCAACAAGATCCATGACATCTTCGTGGTGAACGCGGATCATACTGCAGTCCAGCTTGCCCCAGACCCTCGGTACACTTACGCACCCAAGGGCTAAACTGAGGTCAAAGTGTATGGGAAGGAGGACAAGCACCAAGTAACGATGCTTGTTGCTTCTTCCCTTGATGGGGAGTTGCTCCCACTACATGTCATTTGGACCGGAAAAACCAACGCGTGTCACCCATGTGGCAAGAAATTGGACTTCGTCTTGAAGAACCTCGGGTGGCACTTCACCCATACCCCAAACCACTGGGCTAGCGTGGAGACCACCAAGGAGTGGTTCTCCATGATCCTAGAGCGCTACTTCGTTGACAAATGTAAGGAACAACGGTTGTTGACCAAGCATGCAAGCCTCCTCCTCGTGCTTGACCCGTGGCGTACGCATGTCTTAGAGCCTGTTAAGGCGTGGGTTGCCGAGCAATTTTCACGGGTCATCTTGGTCTACATCCCCGCCGGATGTACCTCAAAACTGCAGCCGGCAGATGTCGGACTCCAACGTCCATTAAAACCCGAGGTCTGCACCGCATACAGTCCATGGGTGGGTGAGCGCCTCGTAGACAGCGAAGCAGTCAATTTAGGTACGCGTCACATCAAGGATGCGTCTATCGGATGGATGATACGCGGGTGGGGTCACCTGTGCGTGAACAGTCAGCTAGTCTAAAATGCATGAAGGGCTAGCGGATTCACCTAGGTTTACGGCCCTGGTTTCCAGTCCGCAACTACAAAGGACTTCCTAAGCTTCATGTCCGAGCCTGAGACGCAGGGGTACGAGGACAAAGACATTATTGTGTGACCAGTGTATTCTTTTTCTGCCCTTGTCTATGTCTACCCTCTATTTCCTACTTAAACGAGTTGTCTCTTGGCGTGCTCCACACTCGTGCGCATAATATCACGACCAACCACCAAGTAACCATTGGGACAAGCGGAGCTAAATCGGCAGACATGAGTGAAACGACAAAACAAGATGCCAGAACACCGATCACGTGGTATAGAATGACCACTTCAAAAACCGTCCCGACCTCACATGGCTAATAAATAAATGGTATTTGTTTTAAGCCCAATAAATTTCTACTGGTATCTAAGTAAATGAATTTTTCATCCTTTAATAGTTATTTAATATGAAAATAAAAAGGGAGCAGGGTAATACTCCCCTCATGGGTACTATATGTCATATTCAAAGTTGGACCAAACGAACTCCATCCATCCAGTTTGTCGATGGCTCGGACTTATTATTGAATTAGTCTTGCGCACGATGGTTGTTTTGGATGATGCATTGTCAGTTTGTAAACTAGCACTGCCATGTCTTGAACGTGTGCACCCTCTGTGAATATTTCATTCTCGTGCACTGCATAGTTGATTCATAGCCTGTGCAAATTTCTTGACATATACGTGTCCGGTTGCTCTCCATCGCCATTGTATTGGAAGAGAACAGTTGTGATGGCTCGATCGGATGCGTCGGAGGCCATAACACAGTCCACCATAGGATATAGGAATTGTAAGGGTTTCATCAATATTATAATGTTTCTTAAAGACTTGAATGCTTATTGTTTATCCCTCCCCCTCCATTCCACCCGGTGGTTTTTGGGTGAGATCGGAGAGAGCTACTGCCACTCAAGCACAATCTTCTATGAATCGATTGTAGTAGTTGCAGAAGCTCACAGATACTTGAACATCCCAAACATTTGTAGGTGTCGTCCAATCAGCAACTACCTGTACATTTTTTTAGTCCATGGTGATCTGTACGCCTTCAATGTTGTGGCCCAAAAACTCAATTGAACGGCTACCGAAGATGCATTTGAAGATTTCTCCAAAACAAACATCTCTTGGCAAAATTTTGACAGCTTTTCAGACATGTCCACCGTACTCCCCCGAGATGCTCGTACACACCAGAATGTCGTCGAGATACACGATGACAAAGTCATCGAGGTATGGGCAAAAGAAAGAAAGAAATCAATAAATAAACAAATAATAAGTTGCTTACTCCTATCATAAACTTCGTGGTTGTATTTGTATGTGAAAATGGCATAACCATGAACTTAAAGTACCCATATCTAATGCGGAGTGCTATCTTCTCAATGTCCTTATTACATACACACATCTGTTGAAATTTGGGACCTCACGGAGTTGGTCAAAAAGTTTGTCTGTTCGCTGGAGGGGGTAGCGGTTCTAGATGGTAACGTTGTTCAATGCTAGGTAGTCCACGCACATCCTCATCACTTCGGTTTTTTTTTTCACATGGAAGGTCTACCGGACCTTTGTCCTTGGACCTCTTCCAAGTGCTTTGTGTATTTGGTAAGCTCCTGATCACTTATCCAATAAGTCCCTGTCATCGTCGGCCTACTGCCCGGCTTCAGGTCAATCCAAGGTTGACATTCTGCTATAGAGGTAGCTCTTGGGATAGTTCATTGGAAAAAACCCCTTTCCATTCCTTGATGAATGCTGTAAGTTCCTTTAGTATGGTACAATTTTCTCAAGTGTTGAGGCCGATGTGGTTGTCTCGGCAACTGCAATTTCTTTCACTTCCCAGTCTCCACATGGACTAGCCATGCTTGAGCTCCATGTCACAGACATATATTGGCCATGTCCAATGATATCACTTAGAGTTTTGTGGTTGTCGTGGCTTCCTTTGTTGCTTCCCAAAACCATTGTTGCGTCGTGAGTTGCTCAACCAGAGGTAGGTGTTGTTTTATGCCAGTGATGCTGATGAAGACCGATCAATAACTCCAGTCCACTTGCATATTGTGCCGGTACAAGAATTATCACCCGAGGATGATTATGTGATCTCATTGGAGAAGTTATCTAGACCGTTTCAACGTGCAGATCTCCGATCTTTAGTTCAAGAGGTTCACGAGGTCGATGAAACTGCATTCTTTCGTCAACTGTTTTTCCTTCAAATACTCCCGGGTTGGTTTGCAAATCCAATTTTCAAACCATGTTATGGCGTAAATCTCTATGAGACACTCCTCCATTCAGTAGTGTCGGTAGCGTTATGCAGTTTTTACAACCCCTCGCTTGTATTCATAGCAGTGTCTCCAGTTGGTCGTCCTCGTATCCCCCATCGGACTTTGCGAACTTAGGAACCCTTGTTTGCGATGATGAGAGCCACTTAGATGGGCAATCGGTCGGTGAAAATTTTCCGACCGAACAGGAGTCCCGCCGTCTACTCCTATCCTTTACCATTTCTTGACTTCTCCATGGCTTCCTCTCCTTTTTGGTTTGTTGATGTCGTTTCCGAAAATCATGAGATATATGACCCTGCTTCTCGCAAGTCCATCAGAGTTGTTGATCACGTTGATTAATGACTCAGTCTTCGTTAGAGATTAAGTTTCATCGATTGTGAGTTTCCTTTGCCAAGATAAGAATTGTGGCTATGGGATCGATAGCCATAAGATTCCTTGCCCGATTGTTGAAGTCGATGCTATTGTAATCATCTGTTGTGATCATTTGTAGAAGCTCATCATGGATGCTAAAAGTCACAATTGCTCGCTAAATTTCTCCCTCGAGGCCGTTCCAACCTTGCCTCTTTGTTAGGGCAAAGTTGCTGCCACTGATGATTTGACGCTGAAGTCGATACCGTGTGTCAGACTCCTTGTTCAGCTTCCCAAAGTAAGTAAGGGTAGCACGCGCAAAATCACTCCAAGTTTTTGGCGGCGTGAGACAGTCCTGCCATGCTAGAATCATCTGCACGAGGGGTAGTACGCAGAAGATGGAGCCGTTGATCTAGCCCCGTCGGAATAATGCTACCATTGGATAGCATTTAGATTGGACCACCAGTTCAAAGCCGTGCCACGCAGAAGCCAGGTCGCGATGTTTGTTTTATTTCCTTGGTCGTTGTTGACCCCATCGGCTACCTCAAAAATCGCCAGTTACATCCTAATCGTCGGTCCTTTGGATTTCACGGTATGAAATGGCCTGGGAAGTGCTGGTCGAATATGGGGTTCACTCGAGAGTTGGATATTTTTCTTGGTGAGAACTGCTTCTCATGCACGGTAAATCCGAAGCTCCTCCATCGTCATGTTGAGATGTTGAAGCACGTGGGTATCGAGGCTCTCGATTTCCCATAGCTTATGGTATAGGTCTTTGTTAATTCGAGCATGTTGGATGGTGCCCCCCATCGTGTCAGGTGTAGATCCAATGGGTAGCGGCTTATGCGAATGATTTACCAACCTTGAGGGGTCCGTTGGGTTCGTCGGTGTTGCATCATTCAATACAAAAACTTCCACTGCTATCTGGTTTGCCTGAGGAGCGTCGGTGTGTACACATTGTTGATCCTTCATCATTTGAGTATTCGCTCGTGACTGTTGTTTGCTGCCAGTTGCGCTTGATCCATTCATCGTTGTCATTGCAAATGCTGTGATCTTATGAACAGTGGAGGTGAGTTGAAAACTCGTCCGAGTTTGTCGCCATGTAGTTATGCATTGGTTGCCCCTCCAGTGCCGCTGTGCTCTGATACCGAGAGTTGTGCTGAATAGGCACAGGAAGCGGCGCGTGCGGGATTGCACCGTGAGTGGCTGCTTCGATAAACTATGCCAAGAAGTCAGGAGGGTTCAAGAATATCGAGGCGCGGTTGTTTTTAAGATCCACCTATGTCGATAAGTCGCAAAATGAGGAGTTGGGCAATGCTGCTAGAGGGGGGGCGAGCACGTAGAGAAGGGAAGGAAGCGAGTGTCGCTTCCTCACGGGTGGCTCATCTTCTTATTGCGTGTCACCTCCAATCTCTTTGTCACCATGTCACACACACTCATAGCCATGGTAAAGGAAACATATGTACAGTAGAGAATGAACATGTTGAGTGTGCTTGTTTGTCAATATCTCTCTATGCGCGTCAATTCTTTCTGGCATATAAAACAACGTGTGTTCCACTATCCAAGCCCTTGTTGTTCTTACACCTGCCTTGCATGCTAGTACATCAGCCGAGTGGACAAAATTGCCATGCTAGCGACAATAGAGCTATGAATCTTCTTGCCCATTTCCCATGGCACCAGAGGGGTGCTATCATGAACGACCACAGTAGACATCGTCATATATGTTATCATAGCATCAAAGGGAGAGGAATCACTGCCACCACCACGATTGATGGTGGCAACAACAGCATCAGCTTGAGGTGCTTCAAAAACCACAACAATGCTAGTGTGAAAGCAGGGCTGTAGTAGCAATGACACCAGCATAGCAGCGGATATTAGCTCAGCAAAAGTATGGAGCACAAACACTTGGTGTTTGTAGAAGGAATTACCTTCGTTGTAAATGGCAGACGGTCGGGACCCAAGCCCAAGCACTTAATAAGCTTCATAGTGTGTTAGCCTATGGATAATAGAAAGTTCCATAATATCCTGCTCAACCTCCTGGAAATACATTAGCGTCATTCTAAAAAACATGGACTTTCATTAGCACATCTTGTTAATTGATGTTATCAATGACTATGATGATAATTTTCGTGGCATGCTCATGTGTTGTACATGTAATAAATGTTCCTTGTGGAGAAAGGTTTCACAAGGTTCTTGTGGTGATTAGTGGTGGTCTAGCTGCATGGAAATCACAGTGCTTCAAGTGCTATATTTCATGAGCCAAGTTTTGTAAAACCTGCCAAAGCAAGATAAAAAATAAGGGATGAAGGTGATGCATCCGAGTTTGCAAAGTATAAGCTCACTTGTGGCTCACTGTCCTATGCATTCTTGCATAAAAAGATGAGTACAGCCCAAAATTTGACAAGACTTTATCACCGCAGAAAAAGCATGCACGTGATATAGGATGCTTCCTTATAATGTGGCCTAGAGTTTTTGTGGAAATTTCTCAAATCTATGTACCTAATACACTGGATGTGGCGTGTATGAAATGGGGACGATTAACTATACCTCCTTGTTCTCTCCTTTTTTTCTGTTCTAAGATCTTCTTACACGTGAACCTTTGCTCCAAGAAGATTTTTCTCTTTTTTGAATGTGCATGAAATCAGTCACTTTATCTGTTTTCACAATGCGGGACACGAGATTATCCATCCATTTGCAGCTGAAGTTTATGATAGTCAGATTACACTTTATACTTTTTCATACATAAGTACTCTCTATGCCTAGGCGATGGACATCCTCCCCCCCTTTCCCTCCCCTCATGGCATGTTTTCCCTTTTGCCATTACTTTTCTCTCCATCCATATGTCGCATTTGCCTATCAACACACACACACACACACACACATGACTGCAAAATGATGAAACTATGAAACAACTTGTGCACAAATGTCTCAACATCTTGGCTGCCCGAGGAATGCTCACTACTACACGGTGTTTGGGGTGACTCTTTCCTTAACCCTAGCCCTTGCCACGACCGAAGTATCCAAGGTGGCGTTGCAAAGTCAAGAGAAACATGGGGAACATCAAACAGGGAAAACTATGCCAGATTTTGTCTGCGATTTCTTCGCACTTTTTGACTAAAAGGGTTACCTCGTAACCCAAATATTCGGAGAACTTTATATGCAGATTAGCTACTCTCATGTTCCCGTGGGAGGGTGCACAAGCCTTAAACTCTTTTATGGCATTTTTTACACGAACTATAGCTCTTGCGTGACTTGTGAAAAATAACCACATTCAAATAGACAAGTAGGATGTGTACCTCACACAAATAAGAAAAAGCAAGAAAAGTGAGAATGGGGCATATCACGAGGCGATGGATGGTTCCAACCAATAGGAAGATGGCATGGCCAGCATAAAAAAAAAAAACCACACCTCGAGATGTGGTTTATGAGAAAGAGAGTCAACTGCTCTTCCTTGCTTCCTAAGAACAAAACGTGCTAAAAACAATGTTTTCACTTATGTCAAGTTGGCCAAATTGATCCCGGGGCCCCGGTTCGCCCCAAGTCCTGACGCAAGGACCCGCATAGTTGGAGCCATCAACGCTGAGACCCGCATTCAGGCGCCGGCCAACGCGAGAGCCCGACGAAGAGCCTCACCCCTAAAGATAGCCAGACTCATGCCGGCGAATGACTCCCTGCCGATTCGAGGAACTCGTCCGCACTGTATGGTCGGCGGATCGGTCGCTTCGTCCAGTGTAATCGTCCCGCGAAATTCGGTCTTTTCGATAGTACATCACAAACCGGTAGAATCAGTGAATCTGACGGTTCAAACCTACGTTCTTCGACCGTAGCTGCCAACATTATTGCGGAACCACTTATGTAGTAAAGAAACAAAGCGAGCATGCAAAAAGAGGGACTGTTCCAATCAAGAGCGAGTGTCGGCGTTCGACATAGCCGAATTGCGATTCTGACATCCAAGATCCAGTCGAAGGGCCTTGTCGTTGTTGAGACTTGCCGGCAGGGCCGTGTGCTTAATGAGATCTACCGTCGGGGCCCCATTGTTGATGGAATGGAAAAACGGGTTGCCCTATCGATCCGCATCATAAAACCTGGCCCCGGTGTCCAACTGCCCCAGTATGTTTTGTAAACATAACATAGTTTGAGCTAACATGAATGAAAGTTTGTGCACGTGATGTGTGATTCATTGAACTACACCGCGAGAGAAGAAGCCATTACAAAAATCTCACATACTGTACTAGTACGTAAAAGGTGTTAAATTATTTTTTTTCAACTTGTTTTTGTCTTTGTCCCCAACTTGTGACACACTCGTTTTTGTTAGTTGTCCTTTACCCCCCTCGCGTGTATTATGCACATTTAGGATATTAGGGCAAGTTTGCGCTTCACCGCACTTCCAGAACCTGGAGGCAATGCGAGTCTTTGCAGTCCGAGTGAATACGTCCATGCATGCGGAGCTCTGAAGTCGAATGTGGGAAAATTCAAAATCCACACTTCAAACTTCAAACTGTGCACTACACGCACATAGTTAGGGTTGAGCATGGCATTCAGGAAAAAAAAAAAAAAACGTTGTCCTTGTGTCAAACAATGGTTGACCAATTTGTTCTGGTGTGCATTTGCTATAGCTTCGCAATTATTTTTATTTGTAATTATAAAATTTTGGCCCAATCCTTCACGTACTAGTATGGTACTTCCCCCCTCCCCCCTCCCTCTCTCCCCCCCCCTATCTCCCTCCCTCTCTCTCTCTCTCTCTCTC
>SZWC01004891.1:152386-164865 GCA_023375785.1 Penium margaritaceum
CCCCCCCCCCCCCCCCCCTCAACACCAAAAACGTATTGGGGGAGTGTATGTGGTGCAAGTGCTGAAAAATACACAACTGTATTCGCAAAGGTTATTTCTATGAAACATCTCTTAGCGTAATACACTTGTGTTTTTTTATACACCCCTCTCATACACTGTCCAATACACGCCCTGATACACTTTTACCTTTTGGAGGGGGGGGGGGTCGCTTGATATCCGTCAAACCCATCCCCCAACCCCCCCTTCTTCTCAACACCGAAAGTGTATTGGGGGAGTGTATGTGGGAGTGTATGTGGTACACGTGCTGAAAAGTACACAAGTGTATTTGCAAATGTTATTTCTAAGAAACAACTCTTAGCATAATACACTTGTGTTTTTGTCTATACACCCCTCTCATACACTGTCCAATATACGGGCCTGATACACTATTCCCTTTGGGGGGAGGGGTGGGGGAGGGGAGAGTAGCTCGATATCCGTCGAACCCACCCTCCCTCCCAAAAACCAAAAGTGTATTGGGGGAGTGTATATAGCAGTGTATGTGGCGCACGTGTTGAAAAATACATAAGTGCATTCGCAAATGTTATGTCTACGGAACATCTCTTCGTGTAATACACTTGTGTATTTTTCTATACACCGCTCTCATACACTGCCCAATACACTGGCCTGATACACTTGCACCTTTGGGGGGAGGGGGGATCTCTCAATATCCATCAAAATCCATCTCTCTCTCCCCCCCCACCCAAGACCGAAAGTGTATTGGGGGAGTGTATGTGGGAGTGTATGTGGTACAAGTGCTGAGAAATACCCAAGTGTATTTGCAAAGGTTATTTCTATTAAACATCTCTTAGCATAATACACTTGTGTTTTTTCTAACACCCCCCTCATACACTGCCCAATACTCGGGCCTGATACAATTTTACCTTTTGGGAGGGGGGGGGGGTCACTTGATATCCGTCGAACCCATCCCCTCCCCTCCCAAACATCAAATGTGTATTGAGGGAGTGTATCTGGGAGTGTATGTGGTGCACGTGCTACAAAATACTCAAGTGTATTCGCACATATTATTTCTACAAAACATCTCTTAGCCTAATACACTTGTGTATTTTTCTATACACCCCTCTCATACAGTGTCTAATACACGGGCCTGATACACTTTTACCTTTGGGAGAGAGGAGGGGAGAGTCGCTCGATATCCGTCGAACCCATCCCCCCCACCCTCCCAAACACCAAAACTGTATTGGGGGAGTGTATCTAGCAGTGTATGTAGTACACGTGCTGAAAAGTACATAAGTGAATTTGCAAATATTATGTGTAGCGTACGAGCCATTTTTAGAATTAAAAATGGCGTTTAAATATAGTTCCCGGGTTTCAGGGGCTCGAGACCGATGTCTCGACGAGTTGAGGCCCGAAAAATAATCTCGGGCTAGAGTCTAGTTCGAGTCTAGCCCGTATTCGGTCCATAGGCCGGATTTAAGGCAAGAGGAGTGCCGCGATGGAAGATCCATCGCGTCACTCCTCCTCCCCTCTAGTTGGTCGCTAGGGTCCTGTTCCCACGTGGATGTGCCACGTGGAACGATAGGATTTTAGGTTGCATGTTTACAAAAATGCCCTATGACGACTACATCCATTTGTGGCGCGGTTCGTCTCAGCCAAAATGGCTGAGGCGACCATTCGCTCACCCTCCTGAGACGACTATTCTGAGGGCCTATGTTTTGGTTCTGCAGTTAGTCGCAAAACAGACCACGTCTGTTACATTGGCATCAGAGCCAGCGCTTCCGCGAAAAAAACAAAAAAAAAAGGGTGTCGATTACACTCAAACGTCGGATCCTTCCATCGACGGAGAGCAGAAGCCGAGGAATGTTTGGACCGTTTGTCCAAATGCCGCCCGACCGGCGGAGCGAGTTGCTTCCGATCTCCGAGCCGAGAGTTGTGAAAAGAAAAAAAATATGAATGGAGCAAGGTTCTTCGTCACAGGAATACGCTCCCCGACGACGGAGCCAACAACGACGGGTCGACGGGTTGGGTCGGTTGCTCGCGCTCCACCGACGAGGCGGACTCCCCGTAGGTGGGGGGCGGGTCGTACGCTGCTCTTCCTCCCCTCTCAGGCACCGATAGTGCCAAAGTGGGAGGAGGGGGTGGCGCTGCTCCTTTTCTTTGTTTCTTCGGCACCGATAGCGCCAGAAAGGGAGGACAGGCCGTACGCCTCTCTCCCTCTCCTCACGCGCCGATAGCGCAAGGGAGGGAGGAGGGGGTGCTGCTCCCCTCTCTCCCTCTCCTCTCACGTGCCGACAGCGCAAGGGAGGGAGGAGGGGGTGCTGCTCCCCCTCTCCCTCTCCTCACACGCGTCGACAGCGCAAGGGAGGGAGGAGGGGGTGTTCTCCCCCTCTCCCTCTCCTCTCACGTGCCGACGGCGCAAGAGGGAGGAGAGGGAACGCCTCCCCCTTCCCCCCCATCAGACGTGGGACGACTGCCCGTGGGGGAGAAGAGGGGGCGTTTCCTCCTCCCCCCCCCCCCCCCGCTCACGCGGGCCAAGAGGGAGTTGAGGGAACGCCTCCCCCTTCCCCCCCAATCAGACGTGGGCCGACTGCCCATGGGGGAGAAGAGGGGGCGTCTCCTCCACCCACGGCCGCCCCTCACATGGCCGACGGCCAATGGGGGAAGGAGGGGAGCCGTTTCTCCCTCTCCCCCCCCCCGAGGGCCGAAAGCCCAAGGAGGAGAAGTGGAGGTGATCCTCCCTCTCCTCCCTCTCTCACAAGGGCCGACAGCCCAGTGAGAAAGGAGAGGGAGCGTCCCTCCCTCTTTCCCCCATCACATGGGCCCAAGAAGGAAGGAGGGAAGGAATTTTCCTCCCTCCTCCCCTCTTCGGCGGCGGAATGGCCCCGCACAAAACATAAATTAGGATCTATTACTGCAGAGGCCCGCAGGAGCGTGCGCAAGTAGCGCAGTTGGTAATCCGTCAGTTTGTCATTGGAGGTCGAGGGTTCGATGCTGGACGAAGTTGTTATATGCCCATGGTTGCCGCCGATAGATCCGCGGTGTCCATAGTCGATTTCGACCCGCACGCGGTGCCCAAAGTCGATTTCGACCCGCACGTGGTGCCCATAGTCGGAAACGACCCGCACGCGGTGCCCATATATTTCGTCGTGCGAGCGAAAATGGGCACGGCTGATATATTTTTCATGTATATATCACTTTCGACATGTTTTTTGACATTGACCTTCGCCGGTCGTCGCGAGCTCGCAGGAGGAGTTTCGCGCCGAAACCTCCCCACGAGCTCGCGATGACCCTGCCCAACCCCCCAAACCTACAACAAACTCGGGGGTTTGTCGTAGGTTTGGGNGCGGGGCCCGGCAGATGCCCGGGCAAGTAAAAAAATAAAACCCAAACCCCCTAGTGTAACTAGGGGGTTTGTCGTTTATTTTAGAGGGGGTTTGCGAGTTGCGGTGCACCCTTTTGGAGTGCGCACCTCAAAAGTCGCGACAGTCACCCTGTCGCGACTTTTCGAGTTCGCACTTGCGACCTCCAAAAGTCGCGGCACTCGTTTTTCGCCCACTTCGCCCTCGAAGTCGGCGAAGTTCGACTTCGAGGGCGTGGGTACCCGTGTTATTTTTTTTTCGTTTTTCGCTCGCTCGACGAAAAACATGGGCACCGCGTGCGGGTCGTTTTCGACTATGGGCACCGCGTGCGGGTCGAAATCGACTTTGGGCACCGCGTGCGGGTCGAAATCGACTATGGGCAGCGCGTCTAAATCGACCGAAACGACGGGCACCGGAGCATTTGTGCCCTTCGATGCTGGGACGGACAGTTTTCTTTCCCTCTCCAAAATGCTCTCTGTTTTTTACCCCGGGTGGCTCCACACAAACCGGAGGGTAAATCCTCGGTTTGGTACCCATTTTGGACGCCGTAAAAAAAACAGTTTGAAGCTAAGACTGAGCTTCATAATTGCCGTTTGAAAAACTAAATCTCTTGGTGCCACTAGCACAAGAGGCGAGGACGATTTCCTCGAGCCCGGGATTGACTGTGTCAATCATGGGTTTGCCATCGTGAGTTGGTAACAAGCTCCGATTGAGCTCTAGAATATTTATGGATTTATGAAATATTCTAAATCCATTTCCCTATGAATGAAAAAAAAGGAAAATCGATCATTTTCCGAGGACACCATGAGGTGCCATTTTCAAAGGAACAAGTTGTTCCATGCGATGGAACTGGCATTTGACATACAACAAATGGAGGTTTATTCACCGTGAGAAATTACGCACCGATCGTGCGTACATTTTTATCAACCTCAAATTTGGGGTTTTTCATGAAAAAAAAGGACCCAAAATGGGTGACCGCTTAAACGCCACGACATGGCTCAAGCGGGTTGTTAATTGCACTAAACAATTTTGTTTATGTGAAACGACCACTATGGCATACACCGGGCTAGAAAATGACAACGGTGATGTGAATCGAGACGAATTCTCGTGTAGCGTGGAAGTGCCACGCCGACCGGTCGAAGGAGCCACATGGCTCGAGCGGGGTCACCTGGGACTGTGGACGGTGACACGGGATGGCTTGAGGGCCATAGACCCTCAAGCACCACGGTTTTGGCCTAGTTGGCCAAGGATTCCGCTGAATCCGCTGCACCTCGATTGAAATAAATATGGGCACCGAACGTGTTGCGACCACTCAACAACTCATCTACTCACCGCAACAATGCGAGATGTGTGAGTTGCACAAAACGAGTACCGATTGCACGTTTATACGGGCATCGGCTACGTCATCGATGCAAGTGCCGACTGCACTATTGGTAACAGCACAGGTGCTGGTTGCAGAACTGTTGTCGGTGTCGAGCACTAAAAAAAAAGAGTTCCAGTTGCACTTTGATCACGGATTCCGAATGCATTCGTGATACTAGTGCCAAATGCACAGCTCATCGTATACGGACATGAGACCAAAATAAATGCCGATTACGTTTCCGGGTCGATGCTTTGTGCACCAATGATACTGGATATGTCATTTGTGGTTGGATTTTTGCTAAAAGGAACATGTGAGTGCTGATTGCACTCAGCACACACACGATGGTGAGAATCCCCAATCGAGGGCCAATCCCACAAAACTGCCAAGTGCCGGTTACACTGAGAGCATGACCAACATCGGAGATGGAATTGAAGCATTCACGCGAGTGCCGAACGCACTATCCCCAGGAGCGTTGAATGCATGGCCGATGAGACTGTTGGTTAAATCGACACGAGTGCCGAATGCACCATTGTCGTGGACGCCGATTGCGAGATTGACAATAGTTGCGGGTTGCACTTTTGTCATGGGTGCCGAATGCACCACGGATGCGAGTGCCGAACGCACTATGGCCATGAGTTCTGACTGGACTAGCGATGCTAGTCTTGAAGATACAACACAGGCTATAAGATGCCCATTGCACCGATAACATGGGTACTGTTCGCATCCCGTTGTATCAACTAGCAAAGCTAGGCAACCGTTGCCTCGTTCTGCTAGCTTGCGATAGACCACTAAATGAAAGCATACGATCTTTGCGCAAAGTGGTTCTACGGGCAAGTGCATCAAGCGCATAATTTGAAGCGCCAGAATACATGTATTTGACGTTTGCAAGGCATCTCGATGACATCGAGGATGGTCATACTGTCAAATTCTTCAAATGGAGAACCAACAGGCATGTCCGGAAACAGTCACGGATGGCTATGGTGATCAGATTTATGCCCGAATGGCGTAATACAGCGGTCTCGATCATCACCGACAATGGCGATCATTGGAAGTTAAAAACTTCGCCCTGCCGACAGTAGTATGTAAAGGTACTTCCGAAAGAAGTATGAACCAAAAATCTAACGGATAAATCACGTATGACGAGGACGATTTCCTCAAATTTGGACCATGCAAAAGGTGGACGAAGTCCTCCATATCTATTAGTGGAACGTGCTACAAAAGCCCAGTCGGTTGAGCCGAGTTCCAAAACATGCACGGCTTGCATGACCGTAGGAGGTCAAAGCGCATGACCAAGTGCTGGAGACAACCCTCTTTCCAGTGGGTCACGGTATGCGATTCATACCATGGTACTTTAACCGTGAAACTTGGTACATGGCAAGCATGGAAAACGTGTACGACATACACAAAAACCTTATCCACTAATTGTTGGTGCGTTGAACACGATATGAAGTTATGGATAAGTTGGACAGACGAATGATCACAGCGGGTTTGTGACATTTGAACAAGCTGACGATATCAGTTGATGTCTTGGATAAAAATGGCGACACCATTTCACCGAACAAGTAGTTTGGTGGGTGCAGGACGTGTGCCACGACAGTCGCACGTCCCATTGCGCTACAATGTTCATAGGCGAATGTGATCATTTCATGACTGTGTCCGTGTCATGACTATGTCATGAGATGTGACCTGGCCTGTTAGCACGCCGACTTTAATCCTCGAGGATTGCCATCGTGCTGCCTGTACATAATGTGTACTGGATGCATCAGTACCTTTGGAGGTTCTCTGCATCATCAGTCATGGCCGATGCAAATATCGGTCCGTGATGGAACGTGTCAAGGATGATACGCTTGAATAAAGTTCCAATGGCAAAACCATTAACACCCTCTCACTCGGTGAGTGATGGATTCAAATCAGGGTGCCCGACCGGTACCGACAATAAAAAGGTACAGGAGTGTACTCACAACCCTGTTCAGGAGAGAATGATTATTGTCAATGGATGTTGTATTTGCGCCCGAGAGGGGCAGAGACTCTTCGATGGGTCCTCCACGATTTGAGACGCCGCAGTGCGGTGGTCAAGGATCGCAAGAGTCAATTCTGGCGTATGACAAGATTGACCGAATGTCAAAGGTGAACAAACTTGAAGGCGACACCTTCAGTCTATCATCACTCGGTGAGTAAACATGTCATAGACATTTATAGACAAAAATACATGAACCAACGTCGATGACATAAATTCATCCACAGTTCGGTGAAAATCCATTTCAGAGAAAGTGAGCGACACTCAGTTTCTACCTAATGGCGCTCCAGAGAACCATGACGGTCTCATAGATTGCTACAAACCAACTACGACATAGTTGGGATCACGTCAAGGTCTAGGTTTTGTGATCAAAGCTTATGACCGTGGAGACGATCTATAAGCCGACAGCTTTATGCTAACAGTGTGTTAGCACCTACATCTTGGTGGTCCGACCGACCACACGAGTCATAATCAACACAAAGGTAAAATGATGACAAGTGTGTCAAAAATGTTGATGTGAAGGGACTCTTCAAGATGGACCTTGAGAAACGATATTTCTCATCAGATTCTTTTGATGTTATGAGGAACGTCTAAAAGTTGAGGCCATCGTGACACAGTACACTAGTTGTGTACGCCACGCTCTTCAAACAATATGCAGATGGATTCCGGTCATACCATGGCATGGTGTAGCACCAGCTATCCAATTTGTTGGAACAAAACCAATCTCCGAGAGAGATCATAATGACTACGGTGTAGTCGAACCATGCTTCACTGACCTGAAAGGTCATGGTGAAGCGACTCAAGCCCCTTGCTTTTGGGGATGATTCAATTGAAGTACATTGCCGAACGCAAGTACAATACAATTTTTTATGTCGCTGTGGTGGTATCCACAATGGTGGATATTTGCCGGGATGTCTTCAATGAGGGCGATCCCCTCCACGAGTGCCTCGGGCAAGGCATATGGAAAATACTCTATTGAATGGAAGTACCGAATGTACATAATAGAAGACATTGAAGCAACACGGATTCTTATAACTTGGCGAACATAATCCATTGACGGTATCTTGAATGGAACCCTTGCACGCGATTATGTTATCGCAAACAAATTAAGGAACTAGTTGTTCCAGGATCACCGGATGTGATTCAGAGGTGTTCGATCACAATCACATGGAACTGACACCCGAAAGGTGTTCTTCCAACTTGTATCGAGATGATGGTGATCATGGTACACCCGTTTGGTGAATACCGTACGATGAACATTTTGTCCGTGGATGGAATCCATAGTTGTTGAGATTGGTTATCTCAGTTGACCTAGTTCAAAAGCGGTGTGCTTTTGACGGCAGCCTACGGTACCCATTTCAGATAGAAATGAGGGGATGATGGTTGAGACCAAGATCATCTAGGTCGGAGCATTGTCGTGTCCAGTGATGGACTTTGACGGAAAATGCGCATGCCAGACGACCAATGCCGCCTCCTTCAAAGATGAGTGCAGTCTTTGAACGAAAAAACAAGTGTGCTCAGCAACCATGTCTTAGGATCTTGGTGCCTCCCAACCCTAAGAAAAAGCTAGCATGCGAGTTGCATGGGCTTAGTGGTGCTTGGTTGAGTTCAGCCAACCAACCCACAGGTGCTGAAAGAGGTCTAGTAGACCTACACGTGGTCATGAACACGTGGTTACAAACCGAGAGGACTGATGTCCAGATCTCGGATTGCACTTATTGACAATGTTGCAGGGAGGTACCACCTTGGCAACAACCCCTTGGAAGAGATCATGTCCCAACGACATGGGAAGTGTTGTGTGGACCTGGACGGTTTTTGCGGGGACGCCCGGTTAATTGGTCGCAGGGACGCTCCTTGCAAAGGGGGAGGAGGAGTCACCACAACCGTTTGCTGAACACGTACCACACGGAATGTGGGAAAATTTATTCCATGTACCCTCTTCCAAATTGGCAAGACATTGTTGACAATGTACGTCCCAAAAGGCATCGACCATGCCACCGCTACACACGTGTGATGAGTCTTCGGTGAAGACTCACCAACACTTGTGAAGAACGTATAAGGATTATACGTGTGTCATCTTGGTAAGAGCCAAGGATCACGCGATCAACACTGGATGTTGTACGCTAATGACCATAATCACAAAAACCGCAAGTGTGTGGTTGATTGTGCGTGAACGTGACGCAACCGTGTTGCGGATNTCTAGCCCGTATTCGGTCCATAGGCCGGATTTAAGGCAAGAGGAGTGCCGCGATGGAAGATCCATCGCGTCACTCCTCCTCCCCTCTAGTTGGTCGCTAGGGTCCTGTTCCCACGTGGATGTGCCACATGGAACGATAGGATTTTAGGTTGCATGTTTACAAAAATGCCCTATGACGACTACATCCATTTGTGGCGCGGTTCGTCTCAGCCAAAATGGCTGAGGCGACCATTCGCTCACCCTCCTGAGACGACTATTCTGAGGGCCTATGTTTTGGTTCTGCAGTTAGTCGCAAAACAGACCACGTCTGTTACATTATGTCTATGAAATATCTCTTAGCGTCATGCACTTGTGTATTTTTCTCTACACCCCTCTCATACACTGTCCAATACACTAGCCTGATACATTTTCACCTTTTTGGGAGAGGGGTCTTGCAATATCCTTCAAAACCCATCTCCCTCCCTGAACACCGAAAGTGTATTGGGGGAGTGTATGTGGGAGTGTATGTGGTGCAAGTGTTGAAAAATACACAAGTGTATTTGCAAAGGTTATTACTATGAAACATCTCTTAGCGTAATACAGTTGTGTTTTCTTCTATTCTCCCCTCTCATACACAGTCCAACACACGGACCTGATACACTTTCACCTTTTGGGGAGGGGGGGGGGTTTCTTGATATCCGTCGAACCCATCCCCCCCTCCCGAACACCGAAACTGTATTGGGGGAGTGTATCTGGGAGTGTACGTGGTGCACGCGTTACAAAGTACACACGTGTATTTACAAGTATTATTTCTACGAAATATCTATTAGCGTAATACACTTTTGTATTTTTCTATACATCCCTCTCATATACTACGCAATACACTGGCCTGATACAATTTTACATTTTTGGGAGGGGGGAGGGAGGGTCTCTCGATATCCGTCGAGCCCATCCCACACCCCCCCTCCCCAACTTCCTTGTCCAGAAATAGGTGTGTCTATTCATTTCAGTGGTAGCAAGTTTCAGGTCTAAGAACAAATGTATGTCTTCTTCATTGAATTGTGAATGGAGCTGTGAAACACTGAACCATGGTTTTTTCTTCGGTGTTAAGAATTTAGTTTCAATCCGTCCAGGAACGTTCATGTGTTTAAGCATACAAATACACTCTTACAACTATGAACAAACATTGAGATTTAAATTGTGCCGTAACTTCAATGAAGGTGCCATGAAACTTCCAGATGCATACATTTGACATGTACAATGTATGAAGAGTGTATATGTTAGGGGTGATTAACCGTAAATGGCAACCTTGTCCCAATCCAAGGGTAGGATGGTGCAGTTGGTGTATTCATGAGCGCCTGCATGATTGTAGCAGTAGAGAGGCCGTCTACTACCACTGTCGGTAGAGGCCCTCTTTCCTTTGCCTCAACTCATTGGCCCCTTGTTGCACCCCTTCTTCTCTTACCATTCTGAGGCTTCGACAATACTGTGTTGCTGATCCATAAATGGAGGAGAGGGAGAGGGAAAAGGAGAGGGTAAAAAAGTAGCCATTGTCACTAGTATGATAGTGCTAGACTAGTGTGTGCAGACAACCTCTTTGGGAACTGGAGCTGCTCCTGTATCAACAGTGGCAGCTCTAGCAAAAAAAATGGCGTGCAGGCTGCCGGTGTCATAGGCGGTGAACATGTCAGATTGGCCCATGTTTACCTCCAGCATCATGGTAGCGAGGGCCTAGTACTATGACAACCCCAGCCTGTCCATCCTGGTGTAGAAGTACTTGTTTGCCGCCAATCTGTTTTTTCCTGTTGAGACAATCCCTCATGGAGGGTCTTGAACTCATCAACGCGACTTGCCTTGGTTGCGTGCATCTCCGCAATGAACAGCGTCAGTGCCAGATCCTATTGGTTGCACGGGTTTGCTCCGTCACCAATTCCCACAGCGCCAAGGAATAGCTGAACTGCCACCAACATCTCCGATGGGATCACATACGCCAGGCCCCGCATCGCCAATGCTGCTGCCTCCAATTGAAAGGGGATTTGTCGTCTGATACAGGCTTTAGTAGTATGGCCAACCCCCCCTTTTGTCTGCCTACATCTAGAAGACCATCTCCCAAATCTTTCAAGATTTGTCTCGAGGGCGTAGCCCTGCGGCTGCATCTCAAATTCCCTAGTCTTACACTCGGTGGGAATTGCAACCCAAGGAACATGGATAGAGAGCTGAGGGACCAAGAGAACCCCAAGGATGGAAGCAAGAGTCTGGTTTAATGTCATCGGCTGCTGAAAGGGGTGGCTTAATTTTTTTACCTGCCGTTGCAGCCGCCGCTGCTGCTACAACTGCCGCTGCACTGATGAGGGGCCAATCCAATTTGGCTCGGGCACTCCTCGAGAAGTTAGATCTCCTTCAACACAGGGATCTCCTCTGCCTCACTGTCAGCATCCATTCAATTTGGCTCAAGGGTAGCGTTCTTGGCGGCAAGGAACTTTGTCCTTGTGTCAATGACGTCTGGTGTTGACCAATACTATGACACCCGACGTGGTCCGCTCTAAGCTGTGGTGAATGGTAGTTTTTGGATCTCGAGCAGCATGCCATGCTGCTTAGCTTGCTGCTCATGGAGCTCGCCCATTGCATGTATGCACAGACTCGTCAGCTGGTTCACCTCTGGTGATGTAGATGAGATCATGTTCCCCGGACGCTTTCTTTGGCCGGTGAGTAGTGTCATGTGTGTTTCTCAGGTGCTATTTGTGCCCCCAAAAAAATATAATGTTTCCCTCATCCAACCAGACATGGGAAACACAAGTGTGACCATGTAAGGCTGGAAAACAAGGTTTTATTACCAAGAAATAATTTTGCAACATTTCCTCTACCCTAGTGCGCATGAGAGACTTGATAAGGCCTTTTCAGCCACTAGATTCCCCCGAAGGTGACAAGGTGAAAGGCTCTCATTGAGAGTGGAACCTAATCCAGATGAACATAGCTATTGCTGCTCATGATGCTGCCGCCGCTACTGCTGCCATTGCTTTTCTGGTTGGTGATGAAATGTGAGGTGAGGAGGGGTGGAGCTACTCACTCTGGAGGGAAATGACCAAGGTAAAAGAGGGAAAACTTGACTATGTTTCTAAAGGAGATTGGAAGATGGTATAAATTCATGTTGCATCTACAATTTTGTTAAAATGTAGATGGTGATGTCAGTTATGCAACGATGACATCAGAAGATATCATCAAAATTAGGCAAAATTCAAACGAATGATGCGCACAAAGGTGCTGAAGAGAGTGGTGGTAGTTCTGGCCAAAGAACGTACAGAAGTGTAGATGTATCATGTTATTTCAGAAAATTAATGCATCTCATAGTGTGTCATTTTTTGCGATATTCTAGGGAGCATCAAATGAGGAACAAATGGTGGCAATGGAAAGCTTAGGTTCACGGATTACAAACACACACGCACACACACACGTACACACACACACACACACACACACACACACACACACACACACACACACACACACACACACACACACACACACACACACACACACACACACACACACACACACACACACACACAC
>SZWC01004892.1:0-22234 GCA_023375785.1 Penium margaritaceum
TGGTTGCTGAATGGTGCAAACTGGTTGCGGAGTTGTGCGAACTGGTTACAGAGTGGTGCAAACTGGTTGCGGATTGGTGCGAACTTGCTGCGGAGTGTTGCAAACTGGTTGCGTTGTGGTACAAACTGGTTGTGGAGTGGTGCAAACTGGTTGCAGAGTCATTCGACCTGGTTGTGGAGTGGTGCGAACTGGTTGCGGAGTGGTGTTAACTGGTTGCGGAGTGGTGCAAACTGGTTGCGGAGTGGTGTAAACTGGTTGCGGAGTGGTGAGAACTGGTTTCGGAGTGGTGCAAACTGGACGCGGAGTGGTGCAAACTGGTTGCGGAGTGGTGCGAACTGGTTAAGGAGTGGTGCAAACTGGTTGCAGAGTGGTGCGAACCGGTTGCGGAGTGGTGTGAGCTGATTGCGGAGTGGTGGGATGTGGTTGCGAAGTGGTTCAAACTGGTTGCGGAGTGGTACGAACTGGGTGCGGGGTGGTGGGAACTGGTTGCGGATTGGTGCGAACTGGTTGCAGAGTGGTGTGAACTGGTTGCGGAGTGGTGCGAACTGGTTGCTAAGTGGTGCAAACAAGTTGTGGAATGGTGTGAATTGGTTGCGGAGTGGTGCCAACTGGTAGCGGAGTGGTGCCAACTGGTTGCGTAGTGGTTCCAACTGGTTGCGGAGTGGTGCGGACTGGTTGCGGAGTGATGGGAACTGGTTGCGGAATGGTGCGAACAGGTTGTGGAGTGGTGCGAACTGGTTGCAGAGTGGTGCAAACAGGTTGCGGAGTTGTATGAACTGGTTGCGGAGTGGTGCGAACTGGTTGCGGACTGGTGCGAACTGGTTGCGGAGTGGAGTTGCGGAGTGGAGCAACGTGGTTGCGTAGAGGTGCGAATTGGTTGCGTAGAGGTGCAAACTGGTTGCGGAGCGGTGCGAACTGGTTGCGGAGTGGTGCGAACTGGTTGTGGAGTGGTGCGAATTGGTTGCGGAGTGGTGTGAACTCGTTAAGGAGTGGTAGGAACTGGATGCGGTGTGGTGCGAACTGGCTTCGGAGTGGTGTAAACTGGCTGCGGAGTGGTGCGAACTGGTTGCGGATTGGTGCGAACTGGTTGCGGAGTGGTGCGAACTTGTAGCGGAGTGGTGCAAACGTGTTGCGGAGTGGTGCCAAGTGGGTGCGGATTGATGCCAACTGGTTGCGGAGTGGTGCCAACTTGTTGCGGAGTGGTCCGAACTGGTTGCGGAGTGGTGCAAACGGGTTGCACAGTGGTGCAATCTGGTTGCGGACTGGTGCGAACTGGTTGCGGAGTGGTGCCAACTGGTTGCGGAGTGGAGGGAACCGGTTGCGAACTAGTGCGAACCGGGTGCGGGGTGGTACGAAGTGGTTGCGGAGTGGCGCAAACGGGTTGCAGAGTGGTGCGAACTGGTTGTAGTGTGGTGCGAACTGGTTGCGGAGTGGAGCGAACTGGTTGCAGAGTGGTGGAAACTGGTTGCGGAGTGGCGCGAACTGGTTGCGGAGTCGTACGAACTGGATGCGAGTGGTGCGAACTGGTTTCGGAGTGGTGCGAAGTGGTTGTAGAGCGGTGCGAACAGGTTGCGGAGTGGTGCGAACTGGATGCGGAGTGGTGCGAACTGGTTGCAGAGTAGTACGAACTGGTTGCGGAGCTGTGCAAACTGGTTTCGGAGTGGTGTGAACTGGTTGCGGAGTGGTGCAAGCTGGTTGGGGAGTGGTGCAAACTGGTTGTGAAGTGGTGCAAACTGGTTGGGAAGTGGTGCGAACTGGTTGCACATTGGTGCAACCTGGTTTTGGAGTGGTGCGAACTGGTTGCGGAGTGGTGGGAACTGGTTGCGGAGTGGTGCAAACTGGTTGCGGAGTGGAGCAAAATGGTTGGGGAGTGGTGCAAACTGGTTGCGGAGTGGTACGAACTGGGTGCGGGGTGGTGCGAACTGGTTGCGGAATGGTGCGAACTGGTTGCGGAGAGGTGCAAACTGGTTGCGGAGTGCTGCGAACTGGTTGCAGAGTGGTACGAACTGGTTCCAGAGTGGTGCAAACTGGTTGCGGGGGGTTGTGAACTGGTTGCGGGGGGGTGCGAACTGGTTGCGGGGTGGTGCGAATGGTTGCGGAGTGGTGCGAACGAGGTGCGGAGTGGTGCGAAGTGGTTGCGGAGCGGTGCGAACTGGTTGCGGAGTAGTGCGAACTGGTTGCAGAGTGGTACGAACTGGTTCCAGAGTGGTGCAAACTGGTTGCGGGGGGTTGTGAACTGGTTGCGGGGGGGTGCGAACTGGTTGCGGGGTGGTGCGAATGGTTGCGGAGTGGTGCGAACGAGGTGCGGAGTGGTGCGAAGTGGTTGCGGAGCGGTGCGAACTGGTTGCGGAGTAGTGCGAACTGGTTGCAGAGTGGTACGAACTGGTTCCAGAGTGGTGCAAACTGGTTGCGGGGGGTTGTGAACTGGTTGCGGGGGGGTGCGAACTGGTTGCGGGGTGGTGCGAATGGTTGCGGAGTGGTGCGAACGAGGTGCGGAGTGGTGCGAAGTGGTTGCGGAGCGGTGCGAACTGGTTGCGGAGTAGTGCGAACTGGTTGCAGAGTGGTACGAACTGGTTCCAGAGTGGTGCAAACTGGTTGCGGGGGGTTGTGAACTGGTTGCGGGGGGGTGCGAACTGGTTGCGGGGTGGTGCGAATGGTTGCGGAGTGGTGCGAACGAGGTGCGGAGTGGTGCGAAGTGGTTGCGGAGCGGTGCGAACTGGTTGCGGAGTAGTGCGAACTGGTTGCAGAGTGGTACGAACTGGTTCCAGAGTGGTGCAAACTGGTTGCGGGGGGTTGTGAACTGGTTGCGGGGGGGTGCGAACTGGTTGCGGGGTGGTGCGAATGGTTGCGGAGTGGTGCGAACGAGGTGCGGAGTGGTGCGAAGTGGTTGCGGAGCGGTGCGAACTGGTTGCGGAGTAGTGCGAACTGGTTGCAGAGTGGTACGAACTGGTTCCAGAGTGGTGCAAACTGGTTGCGGGGGGTTGTGAACTGGTTGCGGGGGGGTGCGAACTGGTTGCGGGGTGGTGCGAATGGTTGCGGAGTGGTGCGAACGAGGTGCGGAGTGGTGCGAAGTGGTTGCGGAGCGGTGCGAACTGGTTGCGGAGTAGTGCGAACTGGTTGCAGAGTGGTACGAACTGGTTCCAGAGTGGTGCAAACTGGTTGCGGGGGGTTGTGAACTGGTTGCGGGGGGGTGCGAACTGGTTGCGGGGTGGTGCGAATGGTTGCGGAGTGGTGCGAACGAGGTGCGGAGTGGTGCGAAGTGGTTGCGGAGCGGTGCGAACTGGTTGCGGAGTAGTGCGAACTGGTTGCAGAGTGGTACGAACTGGTTCCAGAGTGGTGCAAACTGGTTGCGGGGGGTTGTGAACTGGTTGCGGGGGGGTGCGAACTGGTTGCGGGGTGGTGCGAATGGTTGCGGAGTGGTGCGAACGAGGTGCGGAGTGGTGCGAAGTGGTTGCGGAGCGGTGCGAACTGGTTGCGGAGTAGTGCGAACTGGTTGCAGAGTGGTACGAACTGGTTCCAGAGTGGTGCAAACTGGTTGCGGGGGGTTGTGAACTGGTTGCGGGGGGGTGCGAACTGGTTGCGGGGTGGTGCGAATGGTTGCGGAGTGGTGCGAACGAGGTGCGGAGTGGTGCGAAGTGGTTGCGGAGCGGTGCGAACTGGTTGCGGAGTAGTGCGAACTGGTTGCAGAGTGGTACGAACTGGTTCCAGAGTGGTGCAAACTGGTTGCGGGGGGTTGTGAACTGGTTGCGGGGGGGTGCGAACTGGTTGCGGGGTGGTGCGAATGGTTGCGGAGTGGTGCGAACGAGGTGCGGAGTGGTGCGAAGTGGTTGCGGAGCGGTGCGAACTGGTTGCGGAGTAGTGCGAACTGGTTGCAGAGTGGTACGAACTGGTTCCAGAGTGGTGCAAACTGGTTGCGGGGGGTTGTGAACTGGTTGCGGGGGGGTGCGAACTGGTTGCGGGGTGGTGCGAATGGTTGCGGAGTGGTGCGAACGAGGTGCGGAGTGGTGCGAAGTGGTTGCGGAGCGGTGCGAACTGGTTGCGGAGTAGTGCGAACTGGTTGCAGAGTGGTACGAACTGGTTCCAGAGTGGTGCAAACTGGTTGCGGGGGGTTGTGAACTGGTTGCGGGGGGGTGCGAACTGGTTGCGGGGTGGTGCGAATGGTTGCGGAGTGGTGCGAACGAGGTGCGGAGTGGTGCGAAGTGGTTGCGGAGCGGTGCGAACTGGTTGCGGAGTAGTGCGAACTGGTTGCAGAGTGGTACGAACTGGTTCCAGAGTGGTGCAAACTGGTTGCGGGGGGTTGTGAACTGGTTGCGGGGGGGTGCGAACTGGTTGCGGGGTGGTGCGAATGGTTGCGGAGTGGTGCGAACGAGGTGCGGAGTGGTGCGAAGTGGTTGCGGAGCGGTGCGAACTGGTTGCGGAGTAGTGCGAACTGGTTGCAGAGTGGTACGAACTGGTTCCAGAGTGGTGCAAACTGGTTGCGGGGGGTTGTGAACTGGTTGCGGGGGGGTGCGAACTGGTTGCGGGGTGGTGCGAATGGTTGCGGAGTGGTGCGAACGAGGTGCGGAGTGGTGCGAAGTGGTTGCGGAGCGGTGCGAACTGGTTGCGGAGTAGTGCGAACTGGTTGCAGAGTGGTACGAACTGGTTCCAGAGTGGTGCAAACTGGTTGCGGGGGGTTGTGAACTGGTTGCGGGGGGGTGCGAACTGGTTGCGGGGTGGTGCGAATGGTTGCGGAGTGGTGCGAACGAGGTGCGGAGTGGTGCGAAGTGGTTGCGGAGCGGTGCGAACTGGTTGCGGAGTAGTGCGAACTGGTTGCAGAGTGGTACGAACTGGTTCCAGAGTGGTGCAAACTGGTTGCGGGGGGTTGTGAACTGGTTGCGGGGGGGTGCGAACTGGTTGCGGGGTGGTGCGAATGGTTGCGGAGTGGTGCGAACGAGGTGCGGAGTGGTGCGAAGTGGTTGCGGAGCGGTGCGAACTGGTTGCGGAGTAGTGCGAACTGGTTGCAGAGTGGTACGAACTGGTTCCAGAGTGGTGCAAACTGGTTGCGGGGGGTTGTGAACTGGTTGCGGGGGGGTGCGAACTGGTTGCGGGGTGGTGCGAATGGTTGCGGAGTGGTGCGAACGAGGTGCGGAGTGGTGCGAAGTGGTTGCGGAGCGGTGCGAACTGGTTGCGGAGTAGTGCGAACTGGTTGCAGAGTGGTACGAACTGGTTCCAGAGTGGTGCAAACTGGTTGCGGGGGGTTGTGAACTGGTTGCGGGGGGGTGCGAACTGGTTGCGGGGTGGTGCGAATGGTTGCGGAGTGGTGCGAACGAGGTGCGGAGTGGTGCGAAGTGGTTGCGGAGCGGTGCGAACTGGTTGCGGAGTAGTGCGAACTGGTTGCAGAGTGGTACGAACTGGTTCCAGAGTGGTGCAAACTGGTTGCGGGGGGTTGTGAACTGGTTGCGGGGGGGTGCGAACTGGTTGCGGGGTGGTGCGAATGGTTGCGGAGTGGTGCGAACGAGGTGCGGAGTGGTGCGAAGTGGTTGCGGAGCGGTGCGAACTGGTTGCGGAGTAGTGCGAACTGGTTGCAGAGTGGTACGAACTGGTTCCAGAGTGGTGCAAACTGGTTGCGGGGGGTTGTGAACTGGTTGCGGGGGGGTGCGAACTGGTTGCGGGGTGGTGCGAATGGTTGCGGAGTGGTGCGAACGAGGTGCGGAGTGGTGCGAAGTGGTTGCGGAGCGGTGCGAACTGGTTGCGGAGTAGTGCGAACTGGTTGCAGAGTGGTACGAACTGGTTCCAGAGTGGTGCAAACTGGTTGCGGGGTGGTGCGAATGGTTGCGGAGTGGTGCGAACTGGTTTCGGAGTGGTGCAAACTGGTCGCGGAGTGGTGCAAACTGGTTGCGGAGTGGTGCGAACTGGTTGAGGAGTGGTGCAAACTGGTTGCAGAGTAGTGCGAACCGGTTGCGGAGTGGTGTGAACTGATTGCGGAGTGGTGGGATGTGGTTGCAAAGTGGTGCAAACTGGTTGCGGAGTGGTACGAACTGGGTGCGGGGTGGTGCGAACTGGTTGCGGAGTGGTGCGAACTGGTTGCAGAGTGGTGTGAACTGGTTGCGGAGTGGTGCGAACTGGTTGCTAAGTGGTGCGAACTGGTTGTGGAATGGTGCGAACTGGTTGCGGAGCGGTGCCAACTGGTAGCAGAGTGGTGCCAACTGGTTGCGGAGTGGTTCCAACTGGTTGCGGACTGGTGCGGACTGGTTGCGGAGTGGTGGGAACTGGTTGCGGAATGGTGCGAACAGGTTGTGGAGTGGTGCGAACTGGTTGCAGAGTGGTGCAAACTGGTTGCGGAGTGGTATGAACTGGTTGCGGAGAGGTGCGAACTGGTTGCGGAGTGGTGCGAACGGGTTGCGGAGTGGTGCGAACTGGTTGCGGAGTGGCGCGAACTGGTTGCGGAGTGGTGCGAACTGGTAGCGGAGTGGTGCAAACGTGTTGCGGAGTGGTGCCAAGTGGGTGCGGATTGATGCCGTCTGGTTGCGGAGTGGTGCCAACATGTTGCGGAGAGGTGCGAACTGGTTGCGGAGTGGTGCGAACGGGTTGCGGAGTGGTGCGAACTGGTTGCGGAGTGGCGCGAACTGGTTGCGGAGTGGTGCGAACTGGTAGCGGAGTGGTGCAAACGTGTTGCGGAGTGGTGCCAAGTGGGTGCGGATTGATGCCGTCTGGTTGCGGAGTGGTGCCAACATGTTGCGGAGAGGTGCGAACTGGTTGCGGAGTGGTGCGAACGGGTTGCGGAGTGGTGCGAACTGGTTGCGGAGTGGCGCGAACTGGTTGCGGAGTGGTGCGAACTGGTAGCGGAGTGGTGCAAACGTGTTGCGGAGTGGTGCCAAGTGGGTGCGGATTGATGCCGTCTGGTTGCGGAGTGGTGCCAACATGTTGCGGAGAGGTGCGAACTGGTTGCGGAGTGGTGCGAACGGGTTGCGGAGTGGTGCGAACTGGTTGCGGAGTGGCGCGAACTGGTTGCGGAGTGGTGCGAACTGGTAGCGGAGTGGTGCAAACGTGTTGCGGAGTGGTGCCAAGTGGGTGCGGATTGATGCCGTCTGGTTGCGGAGTGGTGCCAACATGTTGCGGAGAGGTGCGAACTGGTTGCGGAGTGGTGCGAACGGGTTGCGGAGTGGTGCGAACTGGTTGCGGAGTGGCGCGAACTGGTTGCGGAGTGGTGCGAACTGGTAGCGGAGTGGTGCAAACGTGTTGCGGAGTGGTGCCAAGTGGGTGCGGATTGATGCCGTCTGGTTGCGGAGTGGTGCCAACATGTTGCGGAGAGGTGCGAACTGGTTGCGGAGTGGTGCGAACTGGTTGCGGAGTGGTCCGAACTGGTTGCGGAGTGGTACGAACTGGTTGCGCAGTGGTGCGATCTGGTTGCGGAGTGGTGCAACTGGTTGCGGAGTGGTGCCATTTGGTTGCGGAGTGGAGCGAACCGGTTGCGAACTAGTGCAAACCGGGTGCAGGGTGGTACGAAGTGGTTGCGGAGTGGTGCAAACGGGTTGCAGAGTGGTGCGAACTGGTTGTAGAGTGGTGCGAACTGGTTGCGGAGTGGAGCGAACTGGTTGCAGAGTGGTGGAAACTGGTTGCGGAGTGGCGCGAACTGGTTGCGGAGTCGTACGAACTTGATGCGGTGTGGTGCGAACTGGTTTCGGAGTGGTGTGAAGTGGTTGCAGAGAGGTGCGAACAGATTGCGGAGTGGTGCAAACTGGGTGCGGAGTGGTGCGAACTGGTTGTAGAGTAGTGCGAACTGGTTGCGGAGCTGTGCGAACTGGTTTCAGAGTGGTGTGAACTGGTTGCGGAGTGGTGCAAACTGGTTGGGGATTGGTGCGAACTGGTTGTGAAGTGGTGCAAACTGGTTGGGAAGTGGTGCGAACTGGTTGCACAGTGGTGCGACCTGGTTTTGGAGTAGTGCGAACTGGTTGCGGAGTGGTAGGAACTGATTGCGGAGTGGTGCGAACTGGTTGCGGAGTGGTGCAAACGGGTTGCAGAGTGGTGCGAACTGGTTGTGGAGTGGTGCGAACTGGTTGCGGAGTGGTGCAAACGGGTTGCAGAGTGGTGCGAACTGGTTGTGGAGTGGTGCGAACTGGTTGCGGAGTGGTGCAAACGGGTTGCAGAGTGGTGCGAACTGGTTGTGGAGTGGTGCGAACTGGTTGCGGAGTGGTGCAAACGGGTTGCAGAGTGGTGCGAACTGGTTGTGGAGTGGTGCGAACTGGTTGCGGAGTGGTGCAAACGGGTTGCAGAGTGGTGCGAACTGGTTGTGGAGTGGTGCGAACTGGTTGCGGAGTGGTGCAAACGGGTTGCAGAGTGGTGCGAACTGGTTGTGGAGTGGTGCGAACTGGTTGCGGAGTGGTGCAAACGGGTTGCAGAGTGGTGCGAACTGGTTGTGGAGTGGTGCGAACTGGTTGCGGAGTGGTGCAAACGGGTTGCAGAGTGGTGCGAACTGGTTGTGGAGTGGTGCGAACTGGTTGCGGAGTGGTGCAAACGGGTTGCAGAGTGGTGCGAACTGGTTGTGGAGTGGTGCGAACTGGTTGCGGAGTGGTGCAAACGGGTTGCAGAGTGGTGCGAACTGGTTGTGGAGTGGTGCGAACTGGTTGCGGAGTGGTGCAAACGGGTTGCAGAGTGGTGCGAACTGGTTGTGGAGTGGTGCGAACTGGTTGCGGAGTGGTGCAAACGGGTTGCAGAGTGGTGCGAACTGGTTGTGGAGTGGTGCGAACTGGTTGCGGAGTGGTGCAAACGGGTTGCAGAGTGGTGCGAACTGGTTGTGGAGTGGTGCGAACTGGTTGCGGAGTGGTGCAAACGGGTTGCAGAGTGGTGCGAACTGGTTGTGGAGTGGTGCGAACTGGTTGCGGAGTGGTGCAAACTGGTTGTGGAGTAGTGCACACTGGTTGCGGAGTGGTGCAAACTGGTTGCGGAGTGGTGCGAACTGGTTGCGGAATGGTGCGAACTGGTTGTGGAGTTGTGCCAACTGGTTGAGGAGTGGTGCGAACTGGTTGCGGAGTGGTGCGAACGGGTTGCAGAGTGGTGCGAACTGGTTGTGGAGTGGTGCGAATTGGTTGCTGAGTTGTGCGAACTGGTTGCAGAGTGGTGCGAACCGGTTGCGGAATGGTACAAACACGTTGCGGAGTAGTGCGAACTGGTTGTGGAGTGGTGCACACTGGTTTTGGAGTGGTACAGTTGGTTGCGGGGTGGTGCGAATGGTTATGGAGTGGTGCGAACTGGTTGCGGGGTGGTGCAAAGTGGTTGCGGAGTGGTGGGAGCTGGTTACGGAATGGTGTGAACAGGTTGTGGAGTGGTGCGAACTGGTTGCTGAGTGGTGCAAACTGCTTGCGGAGTGGTGTGAACTGGTTGCGGAGTGGTGCAAACTGGTTGCGGAGTGGTTTGAACTGGTTGCAGAGTGATGCAAACTGGTTGCGGAGTGGTGCGAACTGGTTGCGGAGTGGTGCAAACTGGTTGCGGAGTGGTGCAAACTGGCTGCGGAGTGGTGCAAACTGGTTGTGGAGTGGTGCGAACTGGTTGCGGAGTGGTGCAAATTGGCTGCGGAATGGTGCAAACTGGTCGTGGAGTGGTGCGAACTGGTTGCGGAGTGGTGGGAACTGGTTGCGGAGCGGTGCAAAATGGTTGCGGAGTGGTGCGAACCGGTTGCGGACTGGTGCAAACTGGGTGCGGAGTGGCGCGAACTGGTTGCGGAGTGGTGCAGACCGGTTGCGGAGTGGTGCGAACAGGTTGCAGAGTGGAGCGAACAGGCTGCGGAGTGGTGCAAACTGGTTTCGGTGTGCTGCAAACTGCGTGCAGAGTGGCGCGAACTGGTTGCCGAGTGGTGCAAACTGGTTGCAGAGTGGTGCGAACTGGGTGCGGAGTGGTGCGAAGTAGTTGCAGAGCAGTGCGAACAGGTTGTGCAGTGGTGCAAACTGGGTGCGGAGTGGTGCGAATTGGTTGCGGAGTGGTACGAACAGGTTGCGGCTCTGTGTGAATTGGTTGCGGAGTGGTGTGAACTGGTTGCGGAGTGCTGCGAACTGGTTGCGGAGTGGTGCGAACTGGTTGCGGAGTGGTGCGAACTGGTTGCGGAATGGTGCGAACTAGTTGCACAGTTATGCAACCTGGTTTTGGAGTGGTGTGAACTGGTTGCAGAGTGGTGCGAACTGGTTGCGGAATGGTGCGAACTAGTTGCACAGTTATGCAACCTGGTTTTGGAGTGGTGTGAACTGGTTGCAGAGTGGTGCGAACTGGTTGCGGAATGGTGCGAACTAGTTGCACAGTTATGCAACCTGGTTTTGGAGTGGTGTGAACTGGTTGCAGAGTGGTGCGAACTGGTTGCGGAATGGTGCGAACTAGTTGCACAGTTATGCAACCTGGTTTTGGAGTGGTGTGAACTGGTTGCAGAGTGGTGCGAACTGGTTGCGGAATGGTGCGAACTAGTTGCACAGTTATGCAACCTGGTTTTGGAGTGGTGTGAACTGGTTGCAGAGTGGTGCGAACTGGTTGCGGAATGGTGCGAACTAGTTGCACAGTTATGCAACCTGGTTTTGGAGTGGTGTGAACTGGTTGCAGAGTGGTGCGAACTGGTTGCGGAATGGTGCGAACTAGTTGCACAGTTATGCAACCTGGTTTTGGAGTGGTGTGAACTGGTTGCAGAGTGGTGCGAACTGGTTGCGGAATGGTGCGAACTAGTTGCACAGTTATGCAACCTGGTTTTGGAGTGGTGTGAACTGGTTGCAGAGTGGTGCGAACTGGTTGCGGAATGGTGCGAACTAGTTGCACAGTTATGCAACCTGGTTTTGGAGTGGTGTGAACTGGTTGCAGAGTGGTGCGAACTGGTTGCGGAATGGTGCGAACTAGTTGCACAGTTATGCAACCTGGTTTTGGAGTGGTGTGAACTGGTTGCAGAGTGGTGCGAACTGGTTGCGGAATGGTGCGAACTAGTTGCACAGTTATGCAACCTGGTTTTGGAGTGGTGTGAACTGGTTGCAGAGTGGTGCGAACTGGTTGCGGAATGGTGCGAACTAGTTGCACAGTTATGCAACCTGGTTTTGGAGTGGTGTGAACTGGTTGCAGAGTGGTGCGAACTGGTTGCGGAATGGTGCGAACTAGTTGCACAGTTATGCAACCTGGTTTTGGAGTGGTGTGAACTGGTTGCAGAGTGGTGCGAACTGGTTGCGGAATGGTGCGAACTAGTTGCACAGTTATGCAACCTGGTTTTGGAGTGGTGTGAACTGGTTGCAGAGTGGTGCGAACTGGTTGCGGAATGGTGCGAACTAGTTGCACAGTTATGCAACCTGGTTTTGGAGTGGTGTGAACTGGTTGCAGAGTGGTGCGAACTGGTTGCGGAATGGTGCGAACTAGTTGCACAGTTATGCAACCTGGTTTTGGAGTGGTGTGAACTGGTTGCAGAGTGGTGCGAACTGGTTGCGGAATGGTGCGAACTAGTTGCACAGTTATGCAACCTGGTTTTGGAGTGGTGTGAACTGGTTGCAGAGTGGTGCGAACTGGTTGCGGAATGGTGCGAACTAGTTGCACAGTTATGCAACCTGGTTTTGGAGTGGTGTGAACTGGTTGCAGAGTGGTGCGAACTGGTTGCGGAATGGTGCGAACTAGTTGCACAGTTATGCAACCTGGTTTTGGAGTGGTGTGAACTGGTTGCAGAGTGGTGCGAACTGGTTGCGGAATGGTGCGAACTAGTTGCACAGTTATGCAACCTGGTTTTGGAGTGGTGTGAACTGGTTGCAGAGTGGTGCGAACTGGTTGCGGAGTGGTGCGAACAGGTTGCGGAGTGGTGCGAACTGGTTGCGGAGTGGTGCAAACTGGTTGCGGAGTGGTGCGAACTGGTTGCGGAGTAGTGCAAACGGGTTGCGGAGTGGCACGAACTGGTTGCGGACTGGTGTGAACTGGTTGGGAAGTGGTGCGAACTGGTTGCAGAGTGATGCCAACTGGTTGGGGAGTGGTGCAAGCTGGTTGTGAAGTGGTGCGAACCGGTTGCGGAGTTGTGCGAACTGGTTGCGGAGTGGTGGGAACTGGTTGAGGAGTGGTGCAAACTGGTTGTGGAATGGTGCGAACTGGTTGCGGAGTGGTGAGAACTGGTTGAGGAGTGGTGCCAACTGGTTGTGGGGTGGTGCGAGCTGGTTGCGGAGTGGTGCCAACTGGTTGCGGAATGTTGCGAATTAGTTGCGGAGTAGTGTGAACTGGTTCTGGAGTTGTGTGAACTGGTTGCGGAGTGGTGCCAACTGGTTGCGGAGTGGTGCGAACTGGTTGCGGAGTGGTGTGAACTGGTTGTGGAGTGGTGCGAACGGGTTGCAGACTGGTCTGAACTGGCTGCGGGGTGGCACGAACTGGTTACGGAGTGGTGCAAACATGTTGCGGAGTGGTGCGAACTGGTTGAGGAGTGGTGCGAACTGGTTGCAGAGAGGTGCGAACGGATTGCGGAGTGGTGCGAACTGGTCAAAGAGTGGTGCGAACTGGTTGCGAGGTGGTGTGAACTGGTTGTGGAGTGGTGCCAACTCGTTGTGAACTGGTTGCGGAGTGGTGTAAACTGGTAGTGGAGTGGTGCGAACTGGTTGCGGAGTGGTGCAAACCAGTTGCGGAGTGGTGCAAACCGGTTCCCGAGTGGTGGGAACTGTCTGTGGAGTGGTGCGAACTGGTTGCGGAGTGGTGCGAACTGGTTGCGGAGTGGTGTGAACTGGTTGCAGAGTGGTGCGAACTGGTTGCGGAGTGGCGCAAACTGGCTGCAGAGTGGTGTAAACTTGTTGCAGAGTGGTGCAAGCTGGTTGCGGAGTGCTGCGAACAGTTTGAGGAGTGGTGGGAACAGGTTGCAGAGTGGTGCGAACTGGTTGTGGAATGGTGTGAACTGGTTGCGGAGTGGTGCGAACTAGTTGCAGAGTTGAGCGAACTGGTTGCAGAGTGGGGCGAACTGGTTGGGGAGTGGTGTGAACTCGTTGCGGAGTGGTGCAAACGGGTTGCAGAGTGGTGCAAACTGGTTGCGGAGTGGTGCGAACTAGTTGCGGAGTGGTGCAAACTGGTTGCGGAGTGGTAGGAATTGGCTGCGGAGTGGTGCTAACTGGTTGCGGAATGGTGCAAACAGGTTGCAGATTGGTGCGAACTGGTTGCGGATTGGTGCGAACTGGTTGCGGAGTGGTGCGAACTGGTTGCGGAGTGGTGCGAACTGGTTGTGAAGTGGTGCAAACTGGTTGAGCAGTGGTGCGAACTGGTTGCGGATTGGTGCGAACTGGTTGCGGAGTGGTGCGAACTGGTTGCGGAGTGGTGCGAACTGGTTGTGAAGTGGTGCAAACTGGTTGAGCAGTGGTGCGAACTGGTTGCGGATAGGTGCGAACGGGTTGCGGAGTAGTGCGAACTGGTCGAGGAGTGTGTCGAACTGGTTGCAGAGTGGTGCGAACTGGTTGCGGAGTGGTGCGAACTGGTTGGGTAGTTGTGCCAACACGTAGTGGAGTGCTGCGAACTGGTTGCGGAGTGGTGTGAACTGGTTGTGGAGTGGTGCAAACTGGTTGCCGTCTGGTGCGAACTGGCTGCGGAGTAGTGCGAAGTGGTTGTAGAGTGGTGCGAACTGGCTGCTGAGCGGTGCAAACCCGTTGCGGAGTGGTGCAATCTGGTTACGGAGTGGTGTGAATTGGTTGCGGAGTGGTGCAAATTCGTTGCGGAGTTGTGCAAACTGGTTTCAAAGAAGTGCGAACTGGTTGCGGAGTGGTGCGAACTGGTTGAGGAATGGTGCCAACTGGATGCGGAGTAGTGCGAGCTGGTTGCAGAGTGGTGCGAACTGGTTGCCGAGTGGTGTGAACTGGTTGAAGAGTGATGCAAACTGGTTGTGGAGTGGTGCGAACTAGTTGCGATGTGGTGTGAATTGGTTGTGGAGTGGTGCGAAGTGGTTGCAAAGTGGTGCGAACTGGCTGCAGATTGGTGCAATATGGTTGTAGAGTGATGCGAACCGGCTGCAGAGTGGTGCAAACGCGTTGCAGTGTGGTGCAAACTAGTTGCGGAGTGGTGCGGACTGGTTGCGGAGTAGCCGGAATAGGCTGCCATGTGGTGCGTACTAAATGCGGAGCAGTGCGAACTGGTTGCGGGGTTGTGCGAACTGGTTGCGGAGTGGTGCGAACTTGTTACAGAGTAGTGTGAACTTGTTGCGGAGTGGTGCGAACTGCTTGCGGAGTGGTGCAAACTGGTTGCGGAGTGGTGCAAGCTGGTTGCGGAGTGATACGAACTGGTTGTGGAGTGGTGCGACCTGGTTGCAGAGTGGTGCGAACTTGTTGCAGAGTGGTGCGAACTGGTTGCCTTGTGGTGCGAACTGGTTGCGGTGTGGTGCCAACTGGTTGCGGAGAGGTGCAAACTGGTTGCTGACTGGTGCAAACTGGTTGCGGAGTGGTGCGAACTGGGTGCGGAGTGGTGCGAACTGGTTGCGGAGTGGCGCGAACTGGTTGCGGGGTGGTGCAAACTGGTTGCGGAGTGGTGCGAACTGGGTGCGGAGTGGTGCGAACTGGTTGCGGAGTGGCGCGAACTGGTTGCGGGGTGGTGCAAACTGGTTGCGGAGTGGTGCGAACTGGGTGCGGAGTGGTGCGAACTGGTTGCGGAGTGGCGCGAACTGGTTGCGGGGTGGTGCAAACTGGTTGCGGAGTGGTGCGAACTGGGTGCGGAGTGGTGCGAACTGGTTGCGGAGTGGCGCGAACTGGTTGCGGGGTGGTGCAAACTGGTTGCGGAGTGGTGCGAACTGGGTGCGGAGTGGTGCGAACTGGTTGCGGAGTGGCGCGAACTGGTTGCGGGGTGGTGCAAACTGGTTGCGGAGTGGTGCGAACTGGGTGCGGAGTGGTGCGAACTGGTTGCGGAGTGGCGCGAACTGGTTGCGGGGTGGTGCAAACTGGTTGCGGAGTGGTGCGAACTGGGTGCGGAGTGGTGCGAACTGGTTGCGGAGTGGCGCGAACTGGTTGCGGGGTGGTGCAAACTGGTTGCGGAGTGGTGCGAACTGGGTGCGGAGTGGTGCGAACTGGTTGCGGAGTGGCGCGAACTGGTTGCGGGGTGGTGCAAACTGGTTGCGGAGTGGTGCGAACTGGGTGCGGAGTGGTGCGAACTGGTTGCGGAGTGGCGCGAACTGGTTGCGGGGTGGTGCAAACTGGTTGCGGAGTGGTGCGAACTGGGTGCGGAGTGGTGCGAACTGGTTGCGGAGTGGCGCGAACTGGTTGCGGGGTGGTGCAAACTGGTTGCGGAGTGGTGCGAACTGGGTGCGGAGTGGTGCGAACTGGTTGCGGAGTGGCGCGAACTGGTTGCGGGGTGGTGCAAACTGGTTGCGGAGTGGTGCGAACTGGGTGCGGAGTGGTGCGAACTGGTTGCGGAGTGGCGCGAACTGGTTGCGGGGTGGTGCAAACTGGTTGCGGAGTGGTGCGAACTGGGTGCGGAGTGGTGCGAACTGGTTGCGGAGTGGCGCGAACTGGTTGCGGGGTGGTGCAAACTGGTTGCGGAGTGGTGCGAACTGGGTGCGGAGTGGTGCGAACTGGTTGCGGAGTGGCGCGAACTGGTTGCGGGGTGGTGCAAACTGGTTGCGGAGTGGTGCGAACTGGGTGCGGAGTGGTGCGAACTGGTTGCGGAGTGGCGCGAACTGGTTGCGGGGTGGTGCAAACTGGTTGCGGAGTGGTGCGAACTGGGTGCGGAGTGGTGCGAACTGGTTGCGGAGTGGCGCGAACTGGTTGCGGGGTGGTGCAAACTGGTTGCGGAGTGGTGCGAACTGGGTGCGGAGTGGTGCGAACTGGTTGCGGAGTGGCGCGAACTGGTTGCGGGGTGGTGCAAACTGGTTGCGGAGTGGTGCGAACTGGGTGCGGAGTGGTGCGAACTGGTTGCGGAGTGGCGCGAACTGGTTGCGGGGTGGTGCAAACTGGTTGCGGAGTGGTGCGAACTGGGTGCGGAGTGGTGCGAACTGGTTGCGGAGTGGCGCGAACTGGTTGCGGGGTGGTGCAAACTGGTTGCGGAGTGGTGCGAACTGGGTGCGGAGTGGTGCGAACTGGTTGCGGAGTGGCGCGAACTGGTTGCGGGGTGGTGCAAACTGGTTGCGGAGTGGTGCGAACTGGGTGCGGAGTGGTGCGAACTGGTTGCGGAGTGGCGCGAACTGGTTGCGGGGTGGTGCAAACTGGTTGGGGAGTAGTTCGAACTGGTTTAAGAGTGGTGCGAACGGGTTGCGGAGTGGTGCAAACTGGTTGCTGAGTGGTGCAAACTGGTTGTGGAGTGGTGCGGATTGGTTGCGGAGTTGTGCGAACTGGTTGCGGAGTGGTGGGAACTGGTTCAAGAGGGGTGCGAACTGGTTGTGGAGTGGTGCGAACTGGTTGTCGAGCGGTAGGAACTGGTTGCGGTGTGGTGCCAAACTGGTTACGGAGTGGTGAAACCAGCTACGGAGTGGTGTTAACTGGATGCGGAGTGGTGCGAACTGCTCGCCGAGTGGTGCAAACTGGATGCGGAGAGGTTCAAACTGGTTGCAGAGTGATGCGAACTGGTTGTGGAGATATGCCAACTGGTTGCGGAGTGGTGCCAACTGGTTGCGGAGTGGTGCGAACTGGTTGCGGAGTGGTGCAAACTGGCCGAGGAGTGGTGTGAACTGGTTGCGGAGTGGTGCAAATTGGTTGCGGAGTGGTGCGAACTGCTTGCGGAGTGGTGCAAACTGGTTGCGGAGTGGTGCAAGCTGGTTGCGGAGTGATACGAACTGGTTGTGGAGTGGTGCGACCTGGTTGCAGAGTGGTGCGAGCTTGTTGCAGAGTGGTGCGAACTGGTTGCCTTGTGGTGCGAACTGGTTGCGGTGTGGTGCCAACTGGTTGCGCAGTGGTGCGAACTGGTTGTGGAGTGGTGCGGACTGTTTGCGGAGTGGTGCGAACTGGTTGTGATGTGGTGCAACCTGGTTGCGGAGTGGTGCAAACTGGTTGCGGAGTGGTGCGAACTGGTTGCGGAGTAGTGCAAACGGGTTGCGGAGTGGCACGAACTGGTTGCGGACTGGTGTGAACTGGTTGGGGAGTGGTGCGAACTGGTTGCCGAGTGGTGCGAACTGGTTGCGGGGTGGTGCGAACTGGTTGCCGAGTGGTGCGAACTGGTTGCGGGGTGGTGCGAACTGGTTGCCGAGTGGTGCGAACTGGTTGCGGGGTGGTGCGAACTGGTTGCCGAGTGGTGCGAACTGGTTGCGGGGTGGTGCGAACTGGTTGCCGAGTGGTGCGAACTGGTTGCGGGGTGGTGCGAACTGGTTGCCGAGTGGTGCGAACTGGTTGCGGGGTGGTGCGAACTGGTTGCCGAGTGGTGCGAACTGGTTGCGGGGTGGTGCGAACTGGTTGCCGAGTGGTGCGAACTGGTTGCGGGGTGGTGCGAACTGGTTGCCGAGTGGTGCGAACTGGTTGCGGGGTGGTGCGAACTGGTTGCCGAGTGGTGCGAACTGGTTGCGGGGTGGTGCGAACTGGTTGCCGAGTGGTGCGAACTGGTTGCGGGGTGGTGCGAACTGGTTGCCGAGTGGTGCGAACTGGTTGCGGGGTGGTGCGAACTGGTTGCCGAGTGGTGCGAACTGGTTGCGGGGTGGTGCGAACTGGTTGCCGAGTGGTGCGAACTGGTTGCGGGGTGGTGCGAACTGGTTGCCGAGTGGTGCGAACTGGTTGCGGGGTGGTGCGAACTGGTTGCCGAGTGGTGCGAACTGGTTGCGGGGTGGTGCGAACTGGTTGCCGAGTGGTGCGAACTGGTTGCGGGGTGGTGCGAACTGGTTGCCGAGTGGTGCGAACTGGTTGCGGGGTGGTGCGAACTGGTTGCCGAGTGGTGCGAACTGGTTGCGGGGTGGTGCGAACTGGTTGCCGAGTGGTGCGAACTGGTTGCGGGGTGGTGCGAACTGGTTGCCGAGTGGTGCGAACTGGTTGCGGGGTGGTGCGAACTGGTTGCCGAGTGGTGCGAACTGGTTGCGGGGTGGTGCGAACTGGTTGCCGAGTGGTGCGAACTGGTTGCGGGGTGGTGCGAACTGGTTGCCGAGTGGTGCGAACTGGTTGCGGGGTGGTGCGAACTGGTTGCCGAGTGGTGCGAACTGGTTGCGGGGTGGTGCGAACTGGTTGCCGAGTGGTGCGAACTGGTTGCGGGGTGGTGCGAACTGGTTGCCGAGTGGTGCGAACTGGTTGCGGGGTGGTGCGAACTGGTTGCCGAGTGGTGCGAACTGGTTGCGGGGTGGTGCGAACTGGTTGCCGAGTGGTGCGAACTGGTTGCGGGGTGGTGCGAACTGGTTGCCGAGTGGTGCGAACTGGTTGCGGGGTGGTGCGAACTGGTTGCCGAGTGGTGCGAACTGGTTGCGGGGTGGTGCGAACTGGTTGCCGAGTGGTGCGAACTGGTTGCGGGGTGGTGCGAACTGGTTGCCGAGTGGTGCGAACTGGTTGCGGGGTGGTGCGAACTGGTTGCCGAGTGGTGCGAACTGGTTGCGGGGTGGTGCGAACTGGTTGCCGAGTGGTGCGAACTGGTTGCGGGGTGGTGCGAACTGGTTGCCGAGTGGTGCGAACTGGTTGCGGGGTGGTGCGAACTGGTTGCCGAGTGGTGCGAACTGGTTGCGGGGTGGTGCGAACTGGTTGCCGAGTGGTGCGAACTGGTTGCGGGGTGGTGCGAACTGGTTGCCGAGTGGTGCGAACTGGTTGCGGGGTGGTGCGAACTGGTTGCCGAGTGGTGCGAACTGGTTGCGGGGTGGTGCGAACTGGTTGCCGAGTGGTGCGAACTGGTTGCGGGGTGGTGCGAACTGGTTGCGGAGTGGTGCCAACTGGTTGCGGAGTGGTGCGAACTGGTTGCGGAGTGGTGCAAACTGGCCGAGGAGTGGTGTGAACTGGTTGCGGAGTGGTGCAAATTGGTTGCGGAGTTGTGCGAACAGGTTACGGAGTGGTGCGAACAGGTTGCTGAATGGTGCGAACTGGTTGCGGAGTGGTGCAAACTGGTTGCGGAGTGGTGTGAACTGGTTGTGGTGTGGTGCAAACTGGTTGCAGAGTGGTGTGACCTGGTTGCGGAGTGGTGCAAACGTGTTGCAGAGTGGTGCAAACTGGCTGCGGAGTGGTGTAAACGCGTTTCGGAGTGGTGCAAACTGGTTGCGGAGTGGTGCGAACTGGTTGTGGAGTGGTGCAAACTGGTGGCGGAGTGGCACGAACTGGTTGCGGAGTGCTGCAAATTGGTTGAGGGGTGGTGCAAACTGGTTGCGGAGTGGTGTGCACTGGTTGCGGACTGGTGCAAACAGGTTGCGGAGTCGAGCAAACTGGTTGCGGAGTGGTGCAAACTGGTTGCAGAGTGTTGCAAACTGGTTGTAGAGTGGTACGAACTGGTTGCGGAGTGGTGCAAACCGGTTGCGGAGTGTTGCAAACTGGTTCCGGAGTGGTGCAAACTGGTTGTGGAGTGGTGCGAACTGATTGCGAAGTGGTAAGAACTAGCACCAGAGTGGTGGGAACTGGTTGCGGAGTGGTGCGAACTGGTTGCGGAGTGGTGCGAACTGGTTGCGGAGTGGTGCGAACTGGTTGCGGAGTGGTGCAAACTGGTTGCGGAGTGGTGAAAAATGGTTGTGGAATGGTGCGAGCTGGTTGCGGAGTGGTGCGAATCGGTTCTGGAGTGGTGCGAACTGGTTGCGGAGTGGTGCGAACTGGTTGCGGAGTGGTGCGAACCGGCTGAGAAGTGGTGTGAACTGATTGCGGAGTGGTGTGAACTGGTTGCGGAGTGGTGTGAACTGGTTATGGCATGGTGTGAACTGGTTTCGGAGTGGTGCTAACTGGTCGCGGAGTCGTGCGAACGGGTTGCGGAGTGGTGCAAACTGGTTTTGGAGAGGTGCGAACTGGTTGCGGAGTTGTGCGAACCGATTGCGGAGTGGTGCGAATTGGTTCCGAAGTGGTGCGAACTGGTTGTGGATTGGTGCGAACTGGTTGGCGAGTGGTAGGAATGGGCTGCGGAGTGGTCCGAACTGGTTGCGGAGTGGTGCTAACTGGTTGCGGAGTGGTGAGAACTGGTTACGGAGTGGTGTGAACTGGATGCGGAGTGGTGCGAACTGGTCGCCGAGTGGTGCAAACGGGTTGCGAAGAGGTGCAATCTGTTTGCGGAGTGATGCGAACTGGTTGTGGAGTGGTGCCAACTGGTTGCGGAGTGGTGCCAACAGGTTACGGAGTGGTGCGAACTGGTTCCGGAGTGGTGCGAACTGGTCGCCGAGTGGTGCAAACGGGTTGCGAAGAGGTGCAATCTGTTTGCGGAGTGATGCGAACTGGTTGTGGAGTGGTGCCAACTGGTTGCGGAGTGGTGCCAACAGGTTACGGAGTGGTGCGAACTGGTTGCGGAGTGGTGCGTACTGGTTGCGGAGTGGTGCGAAGTGGTTGCAGAGCGGGTGTGAACTGGTTGCAGAGTGGTGCCAATAGGTTGCGGAGTTGTGCGAACAGGTTGCGGAGTGGTGCGAACAGGTTGCGGAATGGTGCGAACTGGTTGCGGAGTGGTGCAAACTGGTTGCAGAGTTGTGTGAACTGGTTGCGGAGTGGTGTGAACAGGTTGTGGATTGGTGCGAACTGGTTGCAGAGTGGCGCGAACTGGTTGCACAGTGGTGCAAACTGGTTGCGGAGTGGTGCAAACTGGCTGGGGATTGGTGTAAACGCGTTGCAGAGTGGTGCAAACTGGTTGCGGAGTGGCGCAAACTGGTTGTGGAGTGGTGCAAACTGGTGGCGGAGTGGCACAAACTGGCCGCAGAGTGGTGGGAACTGGTTGCGGAGTGGTATGAACTGGTTGCGGAGTAGTGCAAACTGGTTGTGGAGTGGTCCACTCCGCAACCAGTTTGCACCACCCCTCAACCAATTTGCACCACTCTGCAGCCAGTTCGCAACCAGTGTGGACTGGTTGCGGACTGGTGCGAACTGGTTGTGGAGTGGAGCAAACTGGTTGGGGAGTGGTGGAAACTGGTTGTCGAGTGGTGCAAACTGGAGGTAGAGTGGTGCGAACTCGTTGCGGAGTGGTGCAAACCGGTTGTGGAGTGTTGCAAACCGGTTCCGGTGTGGTGCGAACTGGTTGTGGAGTGGTGCGAACTGGTTGCGAAGTGGTACGAACTGGCTGCGGAGTGGTGGGAACTGGTTGCCTAGTTGTGCGAACCGGTTATGGAGTGGTGTGAACTAATTGCGGAGTGGTGCGAACTGGTTGCCTAGTTGTGCGAACCGGTTACGGAGTGGTGTGAACTGATTGCGGAGTGGTGCGAACTGGTTCCGGAGTGGTGCAAACCTGTTGCGGAGTGGTGCGAACTGGTTGCAGGGTGGTGCCAACTGGTTGCGGAGTGGTGTGAACTGGTTGCGGAGTAGTTCAAACTGGTTGTGAAGCGGTGCGAACTGGTTGCGGAGTTGTGCGAACTGGTTACGGAGTGGTGCGACTGGTTGCCGAGTGGTGCGAACTGGTTGCGAAGTGGTGCGAACAGGTTGCGGAGTGGTGCGGATTGGTTGTGGAGTTATGCGAACTGGTTGCGAAATGGTGCAAACTGGTTGTGGAGTGGTGCGAACTGGTTGCGCAGTCGTTCGAACTGGTTGCGGAGTGGTGCATACTGGTTGCGGAGTGGTGCAAACTGGTTGCGGAGTAGTGCAAACTGGTTGCGGAGTGGTGCGAACTGGTTGCGGGGTGGTGCGAACTGGTTGCGGAGTGGTGCGAACTGGTCGCGGAGTGGCGCGAACTGGTTGCGAGGTGGTGCAAACTGGTTGCGGAGTTGTGAAATCTGGTTGCGGAGTGGTTCAAACAGGTTGCAGAGTGGTGGAAACTGGTTGCGGAGTGGTGCAAACTGGTTGTGGAGTGGTGCAAACTGGTTGCGGAGTGGTGTGAACTGGTTGTGGAGTGGTGGGAAGTGGTTGCGGAGTGGTGCAAACTGGTTGCGGAGCGGTGTGAACTGGTCACGGAGTGGGACTAACTGGTTACGGAGTGATGCAAACCGGTTTTTGAGTGGTGCGAACTTCTTGCGGATTGGTGTAAATTGGTTGCGGAGTTGTGCGAACTGGTTGCAGAGTGGTGCAATCTGGTTTCGGAGTAGTGCGAACTGGTTGTGGAGTGGTGCAAACTGGTTGTGGAGTTGTGCAAACTGGTTGCGAAGTGGTGTAACCTGGTTGGGGAGTGTTGCGAATTGGCTGCGGAGTGGTGCGAACTGGTTGCGGAAATGTGCGAACATGTTGCGGAGTGGTGCGAACTGGTTGCGGAGTGGTGCGAACTGGTTGCGGAGTGGTGCGAACTGGTTGCGGAGTGGTGCGAACTGGTTGCGGAG
>SZWC01004892.1:27396-61015 GCA_023375785.1 Penium margaritaceum
AACTGGTTGCGGAGTGGTGCAAACTGGTTGCGGAGTGGTGCGAACTGGTTGCGGAGTGGTGCGAACTGGTTGTGGAGTGGTGCGAACTGGTTGCGGAGTGGTGCGAACTGGTTGCGGAGTGTTGCGAAGAGATTGCGGAGTGGTGCCAACTGGTTGCAGGGTGATGCGAACTGGTTGCGGAGTGCTGCGAACTGGTTGCAGAGTGGTGCAAACTGGTTGTGGAGCGGTGCAAACTGGTTGCGGAGTGGTGCGAACTGGTTACGGAATGGTGGGAATGGGTTGCGTAGTGGTGTGAATTGGTTGCGAAGTGGTGCGAACTAGTTCAGGAGTGGTCCGAACCGGTTACTAAGTGGTGCGAATTGGTTGCGGAGTTGTGCGAACTGGTTCTGGACTGGTGCAAACTGGTTGCGCAGTGGTGCGAACTGGCTGTGGAGTGGTGCAAACGTGTTGCAGAGTGGTGCGAACTGGTTGCGGATAGGTGTGACCTGGTTGCGGAGTGGTGCGAGCTGGTTGCGGAGTGGCGGAACTGCTTGCAAGTGGTACGAACTGGTTGCGGAGTGGTGCGAAATGGTTGCGGAGTGGTGCGAACTGGTTGACGAGTGGTGCGAACTGGCCGCGGAGTGGTGCAAACTGGTTGCGGAGTGGTGTGAACTGGTTGCGGAGTGGTGCGAACTGGTTGTGGAGTGGTGCGAACTGCTTACGGAGTGGTGCGAACTGCTTGCAGAGTGGCGCGAACTAGCTGCGGAGTGGTGGGAACTGGTTGCAGGGTGGTGCCAGCTAGTTGCGGAGTGGTAAACACTGGTTGCGGAGTGGTGCGAACTGGTTGTTGAGTTGTGCAAACTGGTTGCGCGGTGGTGCAAACTGGTTGTGGAGTGGTGCAAACTGGTTGCGGAGTGGTAGGAACTGATTGCGGAGTGGTGCAAACTGGTTGCGGAGTGGTGCGAACTGGTTACTGAGTGGTGTGAATAGGCTGCGGGGTGGTTAAAACTGGTTGCGGAGTGGTGCAAACTGGTTGCGGAGTGGTTCAAGCTGGTTGGGGAGTGGTGTGAACTGGTTACGGAGTGGTGCAAGCTGGATGCGGAGTTGTGCGAACTGGTTGCGGAATGGTGCAAACTGGTTGCCAAGTGGTGCAAACTGGTAGCAGAGTGTTGTGACCTGGTTTCGGAGTGGTGCAAGCTGGTTGCGGAGTGGTGCGAACTGGTTGGAGAGTGGTAGGAACTGGTCGCGGAGTGGTGGGAACTGGTTGCGGAGTGGTGCAAACTGGTTGACAAGTGGTTCAAACTGGTTGCGGAGTGGTGCGGGCTGGTGGCGGAGTGGTGCAAACTGGTTGCAGAGTGGTGCAAACTGGTTGCGAAGTGGTGCGGACTGGTTGCGGAGTGGTGCGAATTAGTTGTGGAGTGGTGCGAACTGGTTGCGGAGTGGTGCGAATTAGTTGTGGAGTGGTGCGAACTGGTTGCAGAGTGGCGCAAACTGGCTGCGGAGTGGTGCGAACTGGTAGCGGGGTGGTGCAAACTGGTTGCGCAGTGGTGTGAACTGGTTGCGGAGTGATGCGAACTGGTTGCTGAGTGGTGCAAACTGGTTGCAGAGTGGTGCAAACTGGTTGTGGTGTGGTGGGAACTGGTTGCGGAGTGGTGCAAACCGGTTGCGGAGTGGTGCAAACTGGTTTTGGAGTGGTTCGACCTGGTTGTGGAGTGGTGTGAACTGGTTGCGGAGTGGTACGAACTGGCTGCGGAGTGGTGCAAACTGGTTGCGGAGTGGTGCGAACTGGTTGCGGAGTGGTGCGAACTGGTTGCGGAGTGCAGCGAACTGGTTGCGGAGTGGTGCAAACTGGTTATGGAGTGGTGCAAACTGGTTGCGGAGTGGTGCAAACTGCTTGCGGTGTGGTGTGAACTGGTTGCGGAGTGGTGCAAACTGGTTGCGGCGTGGTGCGAACTGGTTGCGGAGTGGTGCAAACGGGTTGCGGAGTGGTGCAAATCGGTTGGGGAGTGATGCAATATTGTTGCGGTGTGGTGCAAACTGGTTGCGGAGTGGTGCGAACTCGTTGCGGAGTGGAACGAACTGGTTGCGGAGTGGTGCGAACTGGTTACGGAGTGGTGTGAACTGGTTGCGAAGTGGTGCGGACTGGTTGCGGAGTGGTGCGAACTGGTTGCGGAGTGCAGCGAACTGGTTGCGGAGTGGTGCAAACTGGTTATGGAGTGGTGCAAACTGGTTGCGGAGTGGTGCAAACTGCTTGCGGTGTGGTGTGAACTGGTTGCGGAGTGGTGCAAACTGGTTGCGGCGTGGTGCGAACTGGTTGCGGAGTGGTGCAAACGGGTTGCGGAGTGGTGCAAATCGGTTGGGGAGTGATGCAATATTGTTGCGGTGTGGTGCAAACTGGTTGCGGAGTGGTGCGAACTCGTTGCGGAGTGGAACGAACTGGTTGCGGAGTGGTGCGAACTGGTTGCGGAGTGCAGCGAACTGGTTGCGGAGTGGTGCAAACTGGTTGTGGAGTGGTGCGAACTGGTTGCGGAGTGGTGCAAACCGGTTGCGGAGTGGTGTGAACTGGTTTTGGAGTGGTGCAAACTGGTTGTGGAGTGGTGCAAACTGGTTGCGGAGTGGTACGAACTGGCTGCGGAGTGGTGCGAACTGGTTGTGGAGTGGTGCAAACTGGTCGTGGAGTGGTGCGAACTGGTTACTGAGTGGTTTGAATAGGCTGCGGAGTGGTGAGAACTGGTTGCGGAGTGGTGCAAACTGGTTGCGGAGTGGTGCAAGCTCGTTGGGGAGTGGTGCAAACAGGTTGCGGAGTGGTGCAAACCGGTTGCGAACTGGTTGCCGTGTGGTGCGAACTGGTTGCGGAGTGGTGCGAACTGGTTGCCGAGTGGTTCGAACTGGTTGCGAAGTGGTGTGAATTGGTTGCGGAGTTGTGCGAATTGGTTGCGGAGTGGTGCGAACTGGTTGTGGAGTGGTGCAAAATTATTGCGGAGTGGTGCGAACTGGTTGAAGAGTGGCGCGAACTGGCTGCGGAGTGGTGCGAACTGGTTGCGGGATGGTGCAAACTGGTTGCAGAGTGGTGTGAACTGGTTGCGGGGTGGTGCGAACTGGTTGAAGAGTGGCGCGAACTGGCTGCGGAGTGGTGCGAACTGGTTGCGGGATGGTGCAAACTGGTTGCAGAGTGGTGTGAACTGGTTGCGGGGTGGTGCGAACTGGTTGCTGAGTGGTGCAAACTGGTTGTGGAGTGGTGCAAACTGGTTGTGGAGTAGTGTAAACTGGTTGTGGAGTAGAACAAACCGGTTGCGGAGAGGTGCAAACTGGTTTTGGAGTTGTGCGAACTTGTTGTGGAGTGGTGCGAACTGGTTGCGGAGTGGAACGAACTGGCTGCGGAGTGGTGCGAACAGGTTGCGGAGTGGTGCGAACCGGTTGCGGAGTGGTGCGAACTGGTTGCGTATTGGTGCGAACTGTTTGTGGAGTGGTGCGAATTGGTTGCGGAGTGGTGTGAACCGGTTGCAGAGTGGTGCGAACGGGTTGCGGAGTGGTGCGAACTGGTTGCGGAGTGGTGCGAACTGGTTGCAGAGTGGTGCGAACTGGTTGCGGAGTGGTGCGAACTGGTTGCGGGGTGGTGCGAACTGGGTGGGGAGTGGTGCGAACTGGTTGCGGAGTGGTGCAAACTTGTTGCGTAGTGGTTCGAGCTGGTTGCGGAGAGGTGCGAACTGGTTGCGGAGTGGTCAGAACTGGTTGCGAAGTGATGCGAACTGGATGCGGAGTTGTGCAAATTGGTTGCGGAGTGGTGCGAACTGGTTGCGGAGTGGTGCGAACTGGTTGTGGAGTGGTTCAAACTGTTGCCCCATGGCCACTGCTATGGCTTGACGGAGAGGTTGGGCATGCACTGCTCCCTTGAAGTAAGTCCCCCAAACAATGTTTGTGGCGCAAGTCCGAGCAAGACACCAGAAGCGTAGCGCAACGGATAGCATGTTGGACTTAGGAACAATGGGTCCTGCGATCGAGTCTTGATGTGCGTAGAAGGGTTTTGACCTTTTGAGCACAGGGGAAGTTTCTTAGACATTTCTCCATGCATGAGGAGAGAGCGCCACTTGGCGGTCAGTGGATGCGCCAATTGGCATACTGGTGAGGTTGTGTGGAGTGACCACCCCAAAAGTGTCACTACCCACACACCTTAAAAGACAGGCCTAGGCCTGTGTGTACCAGGCTCATTCCTCATTCTAATTGCACAATCTGGCCTTAGATGCTCCTCACAGAGTTGTCCAACTAAGGAACAGTATAAAGAAGATACGAGTTGGTCTAAGCCCAAGGAGTCAGTCTTTGACTAGCACCTCGCGCAAAAGTGACCAAGTGTTATGTGGACACAGCTGCTACCAAGTGATTGCCTAGGAACTCCTCTGTGTGGAACCGTGATCCTAAAGGTGATATCTTCTCCTAGCTGAAATGCTAGGAGTGGACGGCAGGTGCTATTGTGTCGGCCCTGTTTTTTAGTCTGTTTGCCTCAAGCCGATGAACACAAACTGGTTGCGGAGTGGTGCCAACTGGTTGCGGAGTGGTGTGACCTGGTTGCCGAGTGGTGCGAACTGGTTGCGGGGTGGTGGAAACTGGTTGCGAGTGGTACAAACAGGTTGCGGAGTGGTACAAACTGGTTGCGGAGTGGTGCGAACTGGTTGACGAGTGGTGCGAACTGGCCGCGGAGTGGTGCAAACTTGTTGCGGAGTGGTGTCAACTGGTTGCGGAGTGGTGCGAACTGGTTTTGGAGTGGTGCGAACTGATTGCGGTGTGGTGCGAACTGGTCGAGGAGTGGCGCGAACTGGCTGCGGAGTGGTGCCAACTGGTTGTGGGTTGGTGCAAACTGGTTGCGGAGTGGTGTGAACTAGTTGCGGAGTGGTGCGAACTGGTTGCGGAGTGGTGCAAACTGGTTGTGGAGTGGTGCGAACTGGTTACGGAATGGTGCAAACAGGTTGCGGAGTGGTGCAAAATGGTTTTGGAATGGTGCGAATTGGTTGTGGAGTGGTGCAAACTGGTTGCGGAGTGGTGCGAACTCGTTGCGGAGTGGTGCGAACTGGTTGCGGACTGGTGCGCACTGGTTGCAGTGTGGTGCGAACTGGTTGCGGTGTGGTGCGAACTGGTTGAGGAGTGGTGCAAACGGTCTGTGGTGTGGTGCAAACTGGTTGCGGAGTGGTGCGAACTCGTTGCGGAGTGGTGCGAACTGGTTGCGGAGCGATGCGAACTGGTTGCGGAGTGGTGCGAACTGGTTGCGGAGTGGTGCGAACTGTTTGTGGAGCGATGCGAACTGGTTGCGGAGTGGTGCGAACTGGTTACATAGTGGTGCGAACTGGTTGCGGAGTAGTGCAAACTGGTTGCAGAGTGGTGCAAACTGGTTGCGAAGTGGTGCGAACTGGTTACGGAGTCGTGCAAATTGGTTCCAGACTTGTCCAAACTGGTTGCTCAGTGTTGCGAACTGGTCGCGGAGTGGTGCGATTTAGTTGCGGAGTAGTACAAACTGCTTGCGGAGTCATGCTAACTGGTTGCGGAGTGTTGTGGCCTGGTTGCAGGGTGATGCGAGCTGGTTGCGGAGTGGTGCGAACTGGTTGCGGAGTGGTACAAAGTGGTTGCGGAGTGAAGCGAACTGATTGCAAAGTGGTGTGAACTGGTTGACGGATAGTGCAAACTAGTTGCGGATTGGTGCGAACGGGTTGCAGAGTGGTGCGAACTGGTTGAGGACTGGTAGGAACTGGTTGCGGAGTGGTGGGAACTGGTTGCGAGTGGTGCAAACTGGTTGCGCTGTGGTACAAATTGGTTACGGAGTTGTGCGAAAGGGTTGCCAAGTGGTGTGTACTGGTTGCGGAGTGGAGTGAACTGGTTGTGGAGTGGAGCGAACTGGTTGCGGAGTGGTGCGAACTGGTTGCGAAGTGGTGCGATCTTGTTGCAGAGTGGTGGGAACTGGCTGCAGAGTGGTGCAAACGCGTTGCGGAGTGGTGCGAACTGGCTGCGGAGTGGTGCAAACTGGTTGCCGTGTGCCGCAAACGGATGGCAGAGTGGTGTGAATTGGTTGTGGAGTGGTGCGAACTTGTTGCGGAGTGGTGCAAGCTTTTTCCAGAGTGGTGCAAATTGGTTGCGGACTGGTGCGAACTGGTTGCGGAGTGGTGCGAACCGGTTGCGGAGTGGTGCGACCTGGTGCCGGAGTTGTGCGAACCGGTTGCGGAGTGATGCAAACTGGTTGCGGACTGGTGCGAACTGGTTACGGAGTGGTGTGAACTGGTTGTGGAGTGGTGCGAACTGGTTGCGGAGTGGTGCGAACTGGTTACGGAGTGGTGTGAACTGGTTGTGGAGTGGTGCGAACTGGTTGCAGAGTGGTGCAAACTGGTGCTGGAGTGGTGCGAACTGGTTGCGGAGTGGTGGGAACTGGTTGTGGAGTTGTGCAAACTGGTTGCTGAGTGGTGCGAACTGGTTGTGGAGTGGTGCGAACTGGTTGCAGAGTGGTACAAACAACTTGCGGAGTGGTGCGAACTGGTTGCTGAGTGGTGTGACCTGGTTGTAAAGTGGTGCGAGCTGGTTGCGGAGTGGTGAGAACTGGTTGCGGAGTGGTGCAAAATGGTTTCAGAGTGGTGCAAACTGGTTGTGGAGTGGTGCGAACTGGTGCAAACTGGTGCAAACTGGTTGCGCAGTTGTGGAAACTGGTTGCTGAGTGGTGCAAACTGGTTGCGGAGTGGTGCGAACTGGTTGCGGAGTGGTGCGAACTGGTTGCGGAGTGGTGCAAACTGGTTGCAGGATATGCGTATTGGTTGCGGAGATTTGCAAACTGGTTGCTGAGTGGTGCGAACTGGTTGCGGAGTGGTGCGAACTGGTTGCGGAGTGGTGCAAACTGGTTGCAGGATATGCGTATTGGTTGCGGAGATTTGCAAACTGGTTGCTGAGTGGTGCGAACTGGTTGCGGAGTGGTGCGAACTGGTTGCGGAGTGGTACAAACTGCTTGCGGAGTGGTGCGAACTGGATGCGGAGTGGTGTGGCCTGGTTGCGGAGTGATGTGAGATGGATGCCGAGTGGTGCGATTTGGTTGTGGAGTTGTATGAACTGGTTGCCGAGTGGTGCGAACTGATTGCGGAGTGGTGCGAACTGGTTGACAAGTGGTGCAAACTGGTTGCGGAGTGGTGCAAACCGGTTGCAGAGTGGTGCGAACTGGTTGAAGAGTGCTGCGAACTGGTTGCGGAGTGGTGGGAACTGGTTGCGGAGTGGTGCAACTTGGTTGCGGAGTAATGCAAATTAGTTGTGGAGTTGTGCAAACGGGTTGCGGAGTGGTGTGAACTGGTTCCGGAGTGGTGTGAACTGGTTGTGGAGTGGTGCGAACTGGTTGCGGAGTGGTGCTAACTGGTTGCGGAGTGGTGCGAACTGGTTGCACAGTGGTGCGAACAGGCTGCAGAGTGGTGCAAACGCGTTGCGGAGTGGTGCGAACTGGCTGCGGAGTGGTGCAAACTGGTTGCGGGGTGGTGCAAACGGATGGCAGAGTGGTGTCAATTGGTTGCGAAGTGGTGCATACTGGTTGCGGGGTGGTGCAAACAGCTTGCAGAGTGGTGCAAACGGGTTGTGGAGTGGTTCAAACTGGTTGCGGAGTGGTGCGAACCGGTTGCTGAGTGGTGCAAACAGGTTCCAGAGTGGTGCGAACTGGTTTCGGAGTGATGCGAACTGGTTACGGAGTGGTGCGAAGTGATTGCGGTGTTGTGCAAACTGGTTGCTGAAGGGTGGGAACTGGTGGCGAAGTGGTGCGAACTGGTTGCGGAGTGGTACAAACTGCTTGAGGAGTGGTGCCAACTGGTTGCAGAGTGGTGTGACCTGGTTGCGGAGTGGTGCGTGCTGGTTGCGTAGTGGTGCGAAATGGTTGCGGAGTGGTACGAACTGGTTGGAGAGTGGTGCGAACTGGTTGCGGAGTGGTGCAAACTGGTTGACAAGTGGTGCAAACTGGTTGCGGAGTGGTGCGAACGGGTCGCAGATTGGCGCGAACTGGTTGAGGAGTGGTGCAAACTGGTTGCCGAGTGGTGGGAACTGATTGCAGAGTGGTGCAAACTGCTTGTGGAGTAGTGCAAATTGGTTGCGGAGTTCTGCGAACGGGTTGTGGCGTGGTGTGAACTGGTTGCGGAGTGGTGTGAACTGGTTGTGGAGTTGTGCGAACTGGTTGCGGAGTGGTGCGAACTGGTTGGAGAGTGGTGCTAGCTGGCTGCGGAGTGGTGCAAACGCGTTGCGGAGTGGTGCAAACTGGCTGCAGAGTGGTGCGAACTGGTTGCGGGGTGGTGCAAACGGATGGCAGAGTGGTGTGAACTAGTTGTAGAGTGGTGCCAACGTGTTGCGGAGTGGTCCAAACTGGTTGCAGAGAGGTGCAAACTGGTTGTGGAGTGTTGCGAACTGGTTGCGGAGTGGTGCGAACCGGTTGCCAATGGTGCAAACTGGTTTCGGAGTGGTGCGTTCTGGTTGTTGAGTAGTGCGAACTGGTTGTGGAGTGGTACGAACTGGCTGCGGGTGGTGCGAACTGGTTGTGGAGTGATGCGAACTGGTTGCGGAGTGGTGCGAACTGGTTATGGACTGGTGTGAATTGGTTGCGGAATTGTGCAAAGTGGTTGCTGAGTGGTGCGAACTGGTTGCACTTTGGTGCAAACTGGTTGCGGAGTGGTGCGAACTGGTTGTAGAGTCGTGCGAACTGGCTGCGGAGTGGTTCGAACGCGTTGCGGAGTGATGCCAGCTAGCTTCAGATGTTGCAAACTGGTTGCGGGGTGGTGAAAACCGATGGCAGAGAGGTGTGAACTGGTGGTCGAGTGGTGCGAACTGGTTGCGGATTTGAGGAAACGGGTTGCAGAGTGGTGCAAACTGGTTGTGGAGTGGTGCGAACTGGTTGCAGAGTGGTGCCAACCGGTTCCAGAGTGGTACAAACTGGTTTCTGATTGGTGCGCACTGGTTGTGGAGTGGTACGAACTGGCTGCGGAGTGGTACGAACTGGTTGCGGAGTTATGCGAACTGGTTGCGGAGTGGTGCGAACTGGTTACGGAGTGGTGTGAACTGGTTGCCGAGTGGTGTGAACTGGTTTCAGTGTGGTGCAAACTGGTTGCGGAGTGGTGCAAACTGGTTGCGGAGTGGTTCAAACTGGTTGGGGAGTGGTTCAAACTGGTTGCCAAGTGGTTGCGGAGTGGTGCGAAGTGGTTCCGGAGTGGTGCTAACTGGTTGCGGAGTGATGTGAATTGGTTGTGGAGTGGTGCGAACTGGTTGCGGAGTGGTTCAAACTGGTTGGGGAGTGGTTCAAACTGGTTGCCAAGTGGTTGCGGAGTGGTGCGAAGTGGTTCCGGAGTGGTGCTAACTGGTTGCGGAGTGGTGCGAACTGGTTGCGGAGTGGTTTGAACTGTTTGCGGGGTGGTGCGAACTGGCAGCAGAGTGGTGCGAACTGGTTGCAGAGTGGTGGGAACTGGTTGTGGAGTGGTACGAACTGGTTGCGGAGTGGTGCAGACTGGTTGCAGAGTGGTGTGAACTGGTTGCGGAGTGATGTGAATTGGTTGTGGAGTGGTGCGAACCGGTTGCGGAGAGGTGCGAACTGGTTGGGGAGTGGTGCAAACGGGTTGCAGAGTGGTGCTAACTGCCTGCGGAGTGGTGCAAACGCGTTGCGAAGTAGTGCAAAATGGTTGCGGGGTGGTGCCAACTGGTTTCGGAGTGGTGCAAACTGGTGGCGGAGTGGCGCGAACTGGCCGCGGAGTGATGCGAACTGGTTTCGGAGTGGTGTGAAATGGTTGCGGGGTGGTGTCAAGTGGTTGTGGAGTGGTGCGCACTGGTTGCGGAGTGGTGCGAACTGGTTGCGGAGTGGTGCAAACTAGTTACAGAGTGGTGTGAACTGGTTGCGGAGTGGTGCAAACTGGTTGCGGAGTGGTGCGAACTGGTTGTGGAGTGGTGCGAACTGGTTGCGGAGTGGTGCGAACTGGTTGCGGAGGGGTGCGAACTGGTTGCGGAGTGGTGCAAACTGGTTGCGGAGTGGTGCGAACTGGTTGCGAAGTGGTGCGAACAGGTGGCGGAGTGGTGCAAACTGGTTGTGGAGTGGTGCGAACTGGTTGCGGAGTGGTGCGAACTGCTTGTGGAGTGGTGTGAACTGGTTGCTGAGTGGTACCAACTGGATACGAAGTGGTGCAAACTGGTTGCGGAGTAGTGCGAACTGGTTGCGGATTGGTGCAAACTGGTTGCGGAGTGGTGCGAATTGGTTGCGGACTGCTGCGAACTGGTTACGGAGTTGAGGGAACTGGTTGCGGAGTGGTGCGAAGTGGTTGTGGAGTGGTGCAAACTGGTTGCGGAGTAGTGCAAACTAGTTGCGGTGTGGTGCGAACTGGTCGCAGAGTGGTGCGAACTTACTGCGGACTGGTGCGAACTGGTTGGGTGTGGTGCAAACTGGTTGCAAAGTGGTGCAAACTGGTTGTGCAGCAGTGCGAACTGGTTGCGGAGTGGTGCAAACTGGTTGCCGAGTGGTTCGATCTGGTTGCGGAGAAGTGCGAACTGGTTGCGGAGTGGTTGGAACTGGTTGCGGAGTGGTGCAAATTGGTTGCGGAGTGGTGCAAACCGGTTGCGGAGTGGTGGGAACTGGTTCCGGAGTGGTGCCAACTGGTTCTGGAGTGGTGCGAACTCGTTGCGGAGTGGTACAAACTGGTTGTAGAGTGGTGCCAACTGGTTGTGGAGTGGTGCGAACTGGTTGCGGAGTGGTGTAAACTGGTTGCGGAGTGGTGCAAACTGGTTGCGGAGTGGTACAAACTGGTTGTAGAGTGGTGCCAACTGGTTGTGGAGTGGTGCGAACTGGTTGCGGAGTGGTGTAAACTGGTTGCGGAGTGGTGCAAACTGGTTGCGGAGTGGTTCGAACTGGTTGCAGAGTGGTGCGAACTGGTTGCGGAGTGGTGCAAACTGGTTGCAGAGTGGTGCAAACTGGTTGCGGAGTGGTGCTACCTAGAGACGGGGTGGTGCAAACTGGTCGCAGAGAGGTGCGAACTGGCTACGGACTGGTGCGAACTGGTTGCGGAGTGGTGCAAACTGGTTGCGGAGTAATGAAACCCGGTTGCGGAGTGGTCCTAACTGGTTCCGGAGAGGTTCCAACATGTTGTGGAGTGGTGCGAACTGGTTGAGGAGTGGTACGAACTGGCTGTGGAGTGGTGCGAACTGGTTGTGAAGTGGTACGAACTGGTTGCGGAGTGGTGCGAACTGGTTACGGAGTGGTGCGAACCGGTTGCGGAGTGGTGCAAACCGGTTGCAGGGTGGTGCGAACTGCTTGCAGAGTGGTGCAAACTGGTTGCGGAGTGGTGTGAACTGGTTGCGGAGTGGTGCGAACTGGTTGCGGAGTGGTGCAAACTGGTTGCCGATTGGTGCGAACTGTTTGTGGAGTAGTATTAACTGGTTGCGGATTAGTGCGAACCGGTTGCAGAATGGTGCCACCTGCTTTCGGAGTGGAGCGAACTGGTTGCGGAGTGGTGTGAACTGGTTACGGAGTGGTGCGAACTAGTTGCAGAGTGGTGCGAAATGGTTGCGGAGTGGTGCGAACTGGTTGTGGAGTGGTGCGAACTGGTTGCGGAGTGGTGCAAACTGGTTGCGGAGTGGTGCAAACTGGTTTCGGAGTGGTGTGAAATGATTGCAAAGTGGTGCGAACTGGTTGTGGAGTGGTGCGAACTGGTTGCGGAGTGGTGGCAGCTGGTTGCGGTGTGGTGGAGCTGGTGGCAGAGTGCTGCGAACTGGTTGCGGAGTGGTGCGAACTGGTTGCGGAGTGGTGGGAACTGGTTGCGGAGTGGTGCAAACTGGTTACGAAGTGGTGCTAACTGGTTGCGGAGTGGTGCGAACTGGTTGCGGAGTGGTGCAAACTGGATGCGGAGTGGTGCGGACTGGTTGCAGAGTGGTGCGAAATGGTTGCGGAGTGGTGCAAACTGGTTACGGAGCGGTCTGAACTAGTTACGGAGCGGTGCGAACTGGTTGCGGACTGGTGTGAACTGGTTGTGGAGCGGTTTGAACTGGTTGCGGAGTGGTGCGAACTGGTTGCGGAGTGGTGTGAACTGGTTGCAGAGTGGTGCGTGGTTGCAGAGTGGTGGGAACTGGTTGCGGAGTGGTGCGAACTGGTTGCAGAGTGGGGCCAACTGGTTGCAGAGTGGTGCAAACTGGTTGCGGAGTGGTGCGAACTGGTTGCGGTGTGGTGCGAACTGGTTGTGGAGTGGTGCGAATTGGTTGTGGAGAGGTGCAAACTGATTGCGGAGTGGTGCGAACTGGTTGTGGAGTGGTGCGAACTGATTGTGGAGTGGTGCGAAGTGGTTGGAGAGTGGTGCAAACTGGTTGTGTAGTGGTGAGAACTGGTTGCGCAGCGGTGCGAACGGGTTGCGGAGTGGTGCGAACTGGTTGCGGAGTGGTGCGAACTGGTTGCAGAGTTGTGCGAACGGGTTGCAAACTGGTGCGAACTGGTTGCGGAGTGGTGCGAACTGGTTGCCGAGTGGTGTGAACTGGTTGCGGAGTAGTGCGAACTGGTTGCGGATTGGTGCGAACTGGTTGCAGAGTGGTGTGAAATGGTTACGGAGTGGTGCGAACTGGTTGCGGAGTGGTGGAAACTGGTTGCGGAGTAGTTCGAACCGGTTGCGGATTGGTGCGAACTGGTTGCGGAGTGGTGTGAACTGGTTACGGAGTGATGCAAACTGGTTGCGGAGTGGTGCGAACTCATTGTGGAGTGGTGCGAACTGGTTGCGGAGTGGTGCGAACTGGTTGCGGAGTGGTGAGAACTGGTTGCGGAGTGGTGCGAACTGGTTGCGGAGCGATGAGAACTGGTTGCGGAGCAGTGACTGGTTGTGGAGTTGTGCGAACGCATTGCGGAGCTTTGGNACTGGTTGCGGAGTGGTGCGAACTGGTTGCGGAGTGGTGCGAACTGGTTGCAGAGTGGTGCGAACTGGTTGCGGAGTGGTGCGAACTGGTTGCGGAGTGGTGCAAACTGGTTGCGGAGTGGTGCGAACTGGTTGTGGAGTGGTGCGAACTGGTTGCGGAGTGGTGCGAACTGGTTGCGGAGTGGTGTGAACTGGTTGAGGAGTGGTGTGAACTGGCCGCGGAGTGGTGCGAACTGGTTGCGGAGTGATGGAAACTGGTTGTGGAGTGGTGAGAACTAGTTACGGAGTGGTGCAAACCGGTTGCGGAGTGGTTCGAAATGGTTTTGGATTGGCGCGAACTGTTTTTGGAGTGGTGCGAACTGGTTGCGGAGTGGTACGAACTGGCTGCAGAGTGGTGCGAACTGGTTGTGGAGTGGTGCAAACTGGTTGCGGAGTTGTGCGAACTGGTTACAGAGTGGTGTCTGCTGGTTACGGAGTGGTGCCAACTGGTTGCGGAGTGGTCCAAACTGGTTGCGGAGTGGTGTGAGCTGGTTGCAGAGTGGTGCAGACTGGTTGTGGAACGATGCGAACTGGTTGCGGAGTAGTGCGAACTGGTTACGGAGTGGTGCTAACTTTTTGCGGAGTGGTGCAAACTGGTTGCGGAGTGGTGCGAACTGGTTGCGGAGTGGTGTGAAGATGTTGTGGAGCCGTGCGAATTGGTTGCGGAGTTGTGCAAACTGGTTTCTGAGTGGTGCGAACTGGTTGCGGAGTGGTGCGATTTGGTTGCGGAGTAGTACAAACTGCTTTTGGAGTGGTGCTAACTGGTTGCAGAGTGGTGTGGCCTGGTTGCGGAGTGATGGGAGCTGGTTGCGGAGTGGTGCAAACTGGTTGCAGAGTGGTACGAACTGGTTGAGGAGTGGTGCAAACTGGTTGCGGAGTGGTGGGAACTGGTTGCGGAATGGTGCAAACTGGTTGCGCAGTGGTGCAAATTAGTTACAGAGTTGTTCGAACGGGTTGTGAAGTAATGTGAACTGGTTGCGGAGTGGTGTGAACTGGTTGTGGAGTGATGCGGACTGGTTGCGGAGTGGTGCAAACTGGTTGCGGAGTGGTGCAAGCTGGTTGCAGAGTGGTGCGAACTGGCTGCAGAGTGGTGCAAACGCGTTGCGGAGTGGTGCGAATTGGCTGCGGAGTGGTGCGAACTGGTTGCGGTGTGGTGCAAACTGATGGCAGAGTGGTGTGAACTGGTTGTGGAGTGGTGCGAACTGGTTGCGGCCTGGTGGAAACTGTTTCCAGAGTGGTGCAGACTGGTTGTGGAGTGGTGCAAACTGGTTGCAGAGTGGTGGGAACCGGTTGCGGAATGGTGCGAACGGGTTCCGGAGTGGTGCGAACTGGTTGCGGAGTGATGCAAACTGGTTTTGGAGTGGTGCGAACTGGTTACGGAGTGGTGCGATCTGGTTGCGGAGGGGTGCGACTTGGTTGCGGAGTGGTGCGAACTGGTTGCGGAGTGATGCAAACTGGTTTTGGAGTGGTGCGAACTGGTTACGGAGTGGTGCGATCTGGTTGCGGAGGGGTGCGACTTGGTTGCGGAGTGGTGCGTATTGGCGGCGGAGTTGTGCAAACTGGTTGCTGAGTGGTGCGAACTGGTTAAAGAGTGGTGCAAACTGGTTGCAGAGTGGTACAAACCGCTTGCGGAGTGGTGTGAACTGGTTGCGGAGTGGTGCGACTGGTTGCGGAGTTGTGCAAACTGGTTGCTGAGTGGTGCGAACTGGTTGAGGAGTGGTGCGAACTGGTTGCAGAGTGGTACAAACCGCTTGCGGAGTGGTGCGAACTGGTTGCGGAGTGGTGTGACCTGGTTGCAAAGTGGTGCGAGCTGGTTGCGGAGTGGTGCGAACTGGTTGCGGAGTGGTGTGACCTGGTTGCAAAGTGGTGCGAGCTGGTTGCTGAGTGGTGCGAACTGGTTGCGGAGTGGTGCAAAATGGTTTCAGAGTGGTGCAAACTGGCTGTGGAGTGGTGCAAACTGGTGAGATCCGGCTGCGGAGTGGTGCAAACTGGTTGCAGAGTGGTGCGAACTGGTTGCGGATTGGTGCAAACGGGTTGCGGAAAAGTGCGAATTGGTTGCGGAGATGTGCAAACTGGTTGCTGAGTGGTGCGAACTGGTTGCGGAGTGGTGCGAACTGGTTGCGGAGTGGTGCAAACTGGTTGCCGAGTAATGCAAATTGGTTGCAGAGTTGTGCGAACGGGTTGCGGAGTGGTGTGAACTGGTTCCGGACTGGTGTGAACTGGTTGTCGAGTGTTGCAAACTCGCTGCGGAATGGTGCGAACTGGTTGCGGAGTGGTGCGAACTGGTTGCAGAGTGGTGTGAACTTGCTGCAAAGTGGTGCAAACGCGTTGCGGAGTGGTGCGAACTAGCTGCGGAATGGTGTGAATTGGTTGCGGAGTGGTGCGAACTGGTTGCGGGATAGTGCAAACTGCTTGCAGAGTGTTGCAAAATGGTTGTGGAGCGGTGCGAACTGGTTGCAGAGTGGTGCGAACCGGTTGCTGAGTGGTGCGAACTGGTTTTGGAGTGGTGCGAACTGGTTGCGGAGTGATGCAAACTTGTGACAGAGTGGTGCGAAGTGGCTGCGGAGTGGTGCGAACTGGTTGCGGAGTGTTGCGAACTGGTTACGGAGTGGTGCAAACTGGTTGCGGAGTGGTGCGAATTGGTTGCGGTGTTGTGCAAACTGGTTGCGGAGTGGTGCGAACTGGTTGCAAAGTGGTGCGAACTGGTTGCAGAGTGGTCCAAACTGCTTGCGTAGTGGTGCGAACTGGTTGCGGAGTGGTGTGACCTGGTTGCGGAGTGGTGCGAGCTGGTTGCGGAGTCGTGCGAACTGGTTGCGGAGTGGTGCGAACTGGTTGCGGTGTTGTGCAAACTGGTTGCGGAGTGGTGCGAGCTGGTTGCGGAGTGGAGCGAACTGGTTGCGGAGTGGTACGAACTGGTTGCGGAGTGGTGCAAACTGGTTGCGGAGTGATGCTAGCTGGTTGACTAGTGGTGCGAACTGGCTGCGGAGTTGTGCAAACGCGTTGCGGAGTGGTGCGAACTAGCTGCGGAGTGGTGTGAACTGGTTGCGGGGTGGTGCAAATGGATGGCAGAGTGGTGTGAACTGGTTGCGGAGTGGTGCCAACTTGTTGCGGAATGGTGCAAACTGGTTGCACAGAGGTGCAAAGTGATTGTGGAGTGGTGCGAACTGGTTGCGGAGTGGTGCGAGCCGGCTGCGGACGGTGCGAACTGGTTTCGGAGTGGTGCCTACTGGCTGTGGAGTGGTGCGAACTGGTTGTGGATTGGTACGAACCGGCTGGGGAGTGGTGCGAAATGGTTGCAGAGTGGTGCAAACTGGTTGCAGAGTGGTGCGAACTGGTTGCTAGGTGGTGCAAACTGGTTGCGGAGTGGAACAAACTGCTTGCGGAGTGGTGCGAACTGGGTTCGGAGTGGTGCGAATTAGTTGCGGAGTTGTGCAAACTGGTTGCTAAGTGGTGCAAACTGGTTGCAGAGTGGTGCGAACTGGGTGCGGAGAGGTAGAAACTGCTTGCGGAATGGTGCAAACTGGTTGCGGTATGGTGTGACCTGGATGCGGAGTGGTGCGAGCGGGTTGGGGAGTGGTGCGAACTGGTTGCGGAATGGTATGAACTGGTTGCGGAGTGGTACGAACTGGTTGTGGAGTGGTGCAAGCTGGTTACGGAGTGGTTCGAACTGGTTGCGAAGTGGTGCGAATTGGTTGCGGTGTTGTGCAAACTGGTTGCTGAGTGGTGCGAACTGGTTGCGAAGTGGTGGGAACTGGTTGCGGAGTGGTTCAAACTCCTTGCGTAGTGGTGCAAACTGGTTGCGCAGTTGTGTGACCTGGTTCTGCAGTGGTGCGAGCTGGTTGCGGAGTGGTGCGAACTGGTTGCGGAGTGGTACGAACTGGTTGCGGAGTGGTGCAAACTGGTTGCGGGGTGGTGCGATTTGGTTGACTAGTGGTGCGAACTGGCTGCGGAGTGGGGCAAACGCGTTGCGGAGTGGTGCGAACTGGCTGCAGAGTGGTGCAAACTGGTTGCCAGATGGTGCAAACTGATGGCAGAGTGGTGTGAACTGGTTGCGGAGTGGTGCCAGGTGGTTGCGGAGTGGTGCAAACTGGTTGCAGAGAGGTGCAAACTGGTTGTGGAGTCGTCCGAACGGGTTTTGGAGTGGTGCGAACCGGTTGAGGATGGTGCGAACTGGTTTCGGAGTGGTACCTACTGGTTGTGGAGTGGTCCAAACTGGTTGTGGAGTGGTACGAACTGGCTGCAGAGTGGTGCCAACCGGTTGCGGAGTAATGCGAACTGGTTGCGGAATGGTGCGAACTGGTTACGGAGTGGTATGAACTGGTTGCTGAGTGGTGCAAACTGGTTGCGGTGTGGTGCAAACTGGTTGCAGAGAGGTGCAAAGTGATTGTGGAGTGGTGCGAACTGGTTGCAGAGTGGTGCGAACTGGTTGCGGAGTGGTACGAACTGGCTGCAGAGTGGTGCCAACCGGTTGCGGAGTAATGCGAACTGGTTGCGGAATGGTGCGAACTGGTTACGGAGTGGTATGAACTGGTTGCTGAGTGGTGCAAACTGGTTGCGGTGTGGTGCAAACTGGTTGCAGAGTGGTGCGAACTGGTTGGAGAGTGGTGCGAACTGGTTGCTAGGTGGTGCAAACTGGTTGCGGAGTGGTACAAACGGCTTGCGGACTGGTGCGAACGCGTTGTGGAGTGGTGTGAACTAGCTGCGGAATGGTGCTAACTGGTTGCGGGGTGGTGCAAACCGATGGCAGAGTAGTGTGAACTGGTTTTGGAGTGGTGCGAACTGGTTGCGGAGTGGTGCAAACTGGTTGCAGAGTGGTGCACATTGGTTGTGGAAAGCTGCGAACTGGTTGCGGAGTGGTGCAAACTGGTTGCAAAGTGGTGCAAACCTGTTCCGGAGTGGTGCGTACTGGTTGTGGAGTGGTGCAAACTGGTTGCGGAGTGATGCGAACTGGTTGCGGAGTGGTGCGAACTGGTTACGGAGTGGTGTGAACTGGTTGCGGAGTGATGCGAACTGGTTGCGATGTGGTGCAAACTGGTTGCGGAGCAGTGGGAGCTGGTTGCGGAGTGGTGCGAAGTGGTTGCGGAGTGGTGCAAAGTGGTTGCGGAGTGTTGCGCACTGCTTGCGGAGTGGTGTGAACTGGTTGCGGAGTGGTGCAAACTGGATGATGAGTGGTGCGAACTGGTTGCGGAGTGGTGGGAACTGGTTGTGGAGTGGTACGAACTGGTTGCGGAGTGGTGCGGACTGGTTGCACAGTGGTGCGAACTGGTTGCGGAGTAGTGCGAACTGGTTGCGCAGTGGTGCGAACTGGTTGCGGAGTGGTGCGAACTGGTTGCAGAGTGGTGGGAATTGGTTCTAGAGTTGTGCGAACTGGTCGTGGAGTGGTGCGAACAGGTTTTGGAGTTGTGGGAACTGGTTCCGGAGTGGTGCCAACTGGTTGCAGTGTGGTGCCAATTGGTTGCGGAGTGGTGTGACCTGGTTGTGGAGTGGTGCGAGCTGGTTGCGGAGTGGTGCGAACTGGTTGCAGAGTGGTGTGATCTGGTTGACGAGTGATGCGATCTGGTTGCGGAGTGGTGCAAACGGGTTGCAGAGTGGTGCGAACTGGTTGAGGAGTGGTTCGAACTGGTCACGGAGTGGTGCAAACTGGTTGCGGAGTGGTGCGAACTGGTTACGGAGTTGTGCGAACGGGTTGCGGATTGGTGCGAACAGGTTGCGGAATGGTGCGAACTGGTTGCGGAGTGGTGCAAACTGGTTGCGGAATGGTGTGAACTGGTCGCGGAGTGGTGTGAACTGGTTGTGGAGTGGTGTGAACTGGTTGCAGAGTGGTGCCAACTGGTTGTGGAGTGGTGAGAACTGGTTGCCGAGTGGTGCTAACTGGCTTGGAGTCGTGCAAACGCATTGCAAATTGGTGCAAACTGGTTGCGGGGTGGTGCCAACTGGTTGCAGAGTGGTGCAAACTGGTGGTGGAGTGCTACGAACTGGCCGCGGAGTGATGCGAACTGGTTGCGGAGTGGTGTTAACTGGTTGCAGAGTGGTGCGAACTGGTCGCAGAGTGGCGTGAACTGGTTGCAATATGGTGCGAACTGGTTGACGAGTGGTGCGAACTGGTTGCGGAGTGGTGCGACCGGGTTGTAGAGTGGTGCGAACTGGTTGAGGAGAGGTGCGAACGTGTTGCGGAGTGGAAGAAACTGGTTGCGGAGTGGTGCGAACTGGTTGCAGAGTGGTGCGAACTGGTCGCAGAGTGGCGTGAACTGGTTGCAATATGGTGCGAACTGGTTGACGAGTGGTGCGAACTGGTTGCGGAGTGGTGCGACCGGGTTGTAGAGTGGTGCGAACTGGTTGAGGAGAGGTGCGAACGTGTTGCGGAGTGGAAGAAACTGGTTGCGGAGTGGTGCGAACTGGTTGCGGAGTGGTGCGATTGGTTGTGGAGTTGTACGAACGGGTTTTGGAGTGTTGCGAAGAGATTGCGGAATGGTGCCAACTGGATGCAGAGTGTTGCAAACTTGTTGCGGAGTGGTGTGAACTGGTTTCGGAGTAGTATGAACTGGTTGCAGAGTGGTGCAAACAGGTTAAGGAGTGGTGCAAACTGGTTGCGGAGTGGTGCGAACTGGTTGCGGAGTGGTGCGAACTGGTTGCAGAGTCGTTCAAACTGCTTGCGGAGTGGTGCCAATTGGTTGCCCAGTGGCCCAAACTGATTGCGGAGTGGTGCGAATCAGTTGCGGAGTTGTGCGAACAGGTTGCGGAATGGTGCAAACCGGTTGCGGAGTGGTGCGAACTGGTTCCGGAGTGGTGTCAACTGGTTGTGGAGTGGTGCAAACTGGTTGCAGAGTGGTACAAACTGGCTGTGGAGTGGTGCGAACTGGTTGTGGAGTGGTGCGAACTGGTTGCGGAGTGGTACGAACTGGTTGCAGAGTGGTGCAAACTAGTTGCGGAGTTGTGCGAACTAGTTTTGGAGTGATGCGAACTGGTTGCAGAGTGGTGCGAACTGGTTGCGGAGTGGTGCAAAGTGGTTGCAGAGTGGTGCAAACAGAATGCAGAGTGGTGCGAACTACTTGGGAGTGGTGCGAATTGGTCGCGGAGTGGTATGAACTGGCGGCGGAGTGGTGCGAACCGGTTGCGGAGTGGTGCAAACTGGTTGCGGAATGGTGCGAACTTGCTGCGGAGTGGTGCGAACTGGTTGCAGAGTGGTGCGAACTGGATGCAGAATGGTGCAAACAGGTTGCGATGTGCTGCGAACGGGTTGGGGAGTGGTGCCAACTGGTTGCGATGTGGTGCGAATTGGTCGCGGAGTGGTGCGAAATGGTTGAAGAGTGATGCCAACTGGTTGCGGAGTGGTGGGAGCTTGTTGTGGTGTGGTGCGAACTGGTTGCGGAGTGGTGCAATCTGGTTGCGGAGTGGTGTGAACTGGTTACAGAGTGGTGCTAACTGGTTGCGGAATGGTGCGAACTGGTTGAGGAGTGGTGCGAACTGGTTGCGGGGTGGTGCGAACTGGTTGCGGAGTGGTGTGAACAAGTTGTGGAATGGTGCGAGCTGGTTGCGGAGTGGTGCAAACTGGTTGCAGAGTGTTGTGAACTGGTTGCGGAGTGGTGTGAACTGGTTGTGGAGTGGTGCGAACTGGTTGCGGAATGGTGCCAACTGGTTGCAGAGTGGTGCAAACTGGTTGCAGAGTGGTGCGAACTGGCTGCGGAGTGGCGCAAACCTGTTGCGGAGTGGTGCAAACTGGTTGCGGAGTGGTGCAAACGTGTTTCGGAGTGGTGCGAACTGGTGGCGCAGTGGCTTGAACTGGCTGCGGAGTGGTGCTAACTGGTTGCGGGGTGGTGAAAACTGGTCGCGGAGTGGTGTGAACTCGTTGTGGAGTGGTAGGGAACTTTTTGCGGAGTGGTGCAAACTGGTTGCTGAGTGGTGCCAATTGGTTGCGGAGTGGTGCAAACTGGTTGCGGAATGGTGTGAACCGGTTGGAGAGTGGTGCGAACTGGTTCTGGAGTGGTGCCAACTGGTTGTGGAGTGGTGTGAGCTGGTTGCGGAGTGGTACAAACTGGATGTGGAGTGGTGCAAACTGGTTGTGGAGTGGTGCGAACTGGTTGCCGAGTGGTGCGAACTGGTTACAGAGTGGGTCTAACTGGTTGCGGGGTGGTGCAAACTGGTTGCGGAGTGGTGCGCACTGGTTCGGAGTGGTGCGAATTGGTTGCGGAGTGGTGCGAACCGGTTACGGAGTGGTGGGAATTGGTTGCGGAGTGGTGCGAACTGGTTGCGGAGTGGTTTGAACTGGCTACGGAGTGGTGCGAACTGGTTACGGAGTGGTGCGAACTGGTTACGGTGTGGTGCGAACTGGTTGCGGAGTGGTGCAAACCGGTTACGGAGTGGTGCGAACTGGTTCCGGAGTGGTGCGAACTGGTTGCGGAGTGGGTCTAACTGGTTGCGGAGTGGTGCAAACTGGTTGTGGAGTGGTGCGAACTGGTTGCGGAGTGGTGCGCACTTGTTGCGGAGTGGTGCGAACTGGTTGCGGAGTGGTGCGAACCGGTTACGGAGTGGTGCGAACTGGTTCCGGAGTGGTGCCAACTGGTTGTGGAGTGGTGTGAACTGGTTGCCGAGTTGTGCGAACTGGTTGCGGAGTGGTGCAAACTGGTTGCGGAGTGGTGCGAACTGGTTGCGGAGTTTTGCGCACTTGTTGCGGAGTGTTGCGAATTGATTGCGGAGTTTTGCGAACTGGTTGCGGAGTGGTTTGAACTGGTTGCGGAGTGGTGTGAACTGGTTGCAGAGTGGTGCAAACTGGCCGCAGAGTAGTGCAAACTGGTTGTGGAGTGGTGCGAACTACTTGCGGAGTGGTGCACACTGGTCGCGGAGTGATGCAAACTAGCTGCAGATTGGTGCGAACTGGTTCCGAAGTGGTGCCAACTGGTTGTGTAGTGGTGCGAACTGGTTGCAGAGTTGTGCGAACTTGTTCTTGAGTGGTGCGAATTTGCTGCGGAGTGGTGCGAGCTGGCTGCGGAGTGGTGCAAACTGGTTGGTGAGTGGTGCAAACGGGTTACAGAGTGGTGCAAACTAGTTGCGGAGTGGTGTGAATCGGTTGCGGAGTGGTACGAACTGGCAGCGGAGTGGTGCAAACTGGTTGCGGAGTGGTGCGAACTGGTTGCGGAGTGGTGCGAACGGGTTGCGGAGTGGTGCAAACTGGTTGCGGAGTGGTGCGAACTGGTTGCGGAGTGGTGCGAACGGGTTGCGGATTGGTGCGAATTGGTTGCGGAGTGGTGCGAACTGGTTGCTGAGTGGTACGAACTGGTTGCAGAGTGGTGCTAACAGGTTGCGGAGGGCAGCGAACTGGTTTGCGAGTGGTGTGAACTGGTTGCAGAGTGGTGTGAACTGGTTGCGGAGTGGTGCCAATAGGTTGCGGAGTGGTGCAAACTGGTTGCGGAGTGGTGCGAGCTGGCTGCGGAGAGGTATGAACTGGTTACGGATTGGTGCGAACTGGTTTGGGAGTGGTGTGAGCTGGTTGCATAGTGCTGCAAACTGGTTGCGGAGTGGTGTGAACTGGTTGCAGAGAGGTGCGAGCTGGTTGCGATGTGGTGTGAACTGGTTGTGGAAAGGTGTGAACTGGTTTCGGAGTGGTGAGAACTGGTTGCGGAGTGGTGTGAACTGGTTGCGGAGTGGTGCGAACTGGCTGTGGAGTTGTGCGAACTGGTTGTGGAGTGGTGTGAACTGGTTGCGGAGTGGTGCGAACTGGCTGTGGAGTTGTGCGAACTGGTTGTGGAGTGGTGTGAACTGGTTGCGGAGTGGTGCGAACTGGCTGTGGAGTTGTGCGAACTGGTTGTGGAGTGGTGTGAACTGGTTGCGGAGTGGTGCGAACTGGCTGTGGAGTTGTGCGAACTGGTTGTGGAGTGGTGTGAACTGGTTGCGGAGTGGTGCGAACTGGCTGTGGAGTTGTGCGAACTGGTTGTGGAGTGGTGTGAACTGGTTGCGGAGTGGTGCGAACTGGCTGTGGAGTTGTGCGAACTGGTTGTGGAGTGGTGTGAACTGGTTGCGGAGTGGTGCGAACTGGCTGTGGAGTTGTGCGAACTGGTTGTGGAGTGGTGTGAACTGGTTGCGGAGTGGTGCGAACTGGCTGTGGAGTTGTGCGAACTGGTTGTGGAGTGGTGTGAACTGGTTGCGGAGTGGTGCGAACTGGCTGTGGAGTTGTGCGAACTGGTTGTGGAGTGGTGTGAACTGGTTGCGGAGTGGTGCGAACTGGCTGTGGAGTTGTGCGAACTGGTTGTGGAGTGGTGTGAACTGGTTGCGGAGTGGTGCGAACTGGCTGTGGAGTTGTGCGAACTGGTTGTGGAGTGGTGTGAACTGGTTGCGGAGTGGTGCGAACTGGCTGTGGAGTTGTGCGAACTGGTTGTGGAGTGGTGTGAACTGGTTGCGGAGTGGTGCGAACTGGCTGTGGAGTTGTGCGAACTGGTTGTGGAGTGGTGTGAACTGGTTGCGGAGTGGTGCGAACTGGCTGTGGAGTTGTGCGAACTGGTTGTGGAGTGGTGTGAACTGGTTGCGGAGTGGTGCGAACTGGCTGTGGAGTTGTGCGAACTGGTTGTGGAGTGGTGTGAACTGGTTGCGGAGTGGTGCGAACTGGCTGTGGAGTTGTGCGAACTGGTTGTGGAGTGGTGTGAACTGGTTGCGGAGTGGTGCGAACTGGCTGTGGAGTTGTGCGAACTGGTTGTGGAGTGGTGTGAACTGGTTGCGGAGTGGTGCGAACTGGCTGTGGAGTTGTGCGAACTGGTTGTGGAGTGGTGTGAACTGGTTGCGGAGTGGTGCGAACTGGCTGTGGAGTTGTGCGAACTGGTTGTGGAGTGGTGTGAACTGGTTGCGGAGTGGTGCGAACTGGTTGCGGAGTTGTGCGAACTGGTTGCGGAGTGGTGCGAACTGGTTGCGGAGTGGTGCGAACTGGTTGCGGAGTTTTGTGAAGTTGTTGCGGAGTGGTGCGAATTGATTGCGGAGTTTTGCGAACTGGCTACAGAGTGGTGTGAACTGGTTGCGGAGTGGTGTGAACTAGATGCGGAGTGGTGCAAACTGGTCGCAGAGTAGTTCAAACTGGTTGTGGAGTGGTGCGAACTACTTGCGGAGTGGTGCACACTGGTCGCGGAGTGATGCATACTGGCTGCGGATTGGTGCTAACTGGTTCCGGAGTGGTGCCAACTGGTTGTGGAGTGGTGCGAACTGGTTGCGGAGTAGTCCGAACTTGTTCCAGAGGGGTGCGAACTGGTTGCGGAGTGGTGCGAGCTGGCTGCAGAGTGGTGCAAACTGGTTGCGGAGTGGTGCAAACGGGTTGCAGAGTGGTGCAAACTAGTTGCGAAGTGGTGTGAACTGGTTGCGGAGTGGTACAAAGTGGCAGCGGAGTGGTGCAAACGGGTTGCGGACTGGTGCGGAGTGGTTGCGGAGTGGTGCGAACGGGTTGCGGATTCGTGCGAACTGGTTGCGGAGTCGTGTAAACTGGTTGCGGAGTGGTGCGAACTGGTTGCAGAGTGGTGCTAACAGGTTGCGGAGTGCTGCGAACTGGTTTGCGAGTGCTGTGAACTGGTTGCAGAGTGGTGTGAACTGGTTGCGGAGTGGTGCCAATTGGTTGCGGAGTGGTGCGAACGGGTTGCGGAGTCGTGCGAACTGGTTGCGGAGTGGTGCGAACCGGTTACGGAGTGGAGCGAACTGGTTCTGGAGTGGTGCCAACTGGTTGTTGAGTGGTGCAAACTAGTTGCGGAGTTGTGCGAACTGGTTGCGAAGTGGTGCGAACTGGTTGCGGAGTGGTGCGAACCGGTTACGGAGTGGAGCGAACTGGTTCTGGAGTGGTGCCAACTGGTTGTTGAGTGGTGCAAACTAGTTGCGGAGTTGTGCGAACTGGTTGCGAAGTGGTGCGAACTGGTTGCGGAGTGGTGCGAACCGGTTACGGAGTGGAGCGAACTGGTTCTGGAGTGGTGCCAACTGGTTGTTGAGTGGTGCAAACTAGTTGCGGAGTTGTGCGAACTGGTTGCGAAGTGGTGCGAACTGGTTGCGGAGTGGTGCGAACCGGTTACGGAGTGGAGCGAACTGGTTCTGGAGTGGTGCCAACTGGTTGTTGAGTGGTGCAAACTAGTTGCGGAGTTGTGCGAACTGGTTGCGAAGTGGTGCGAACTGGTTGCGGAGTGGTGCGAACTGGTTACGGAGTGGTGCTAACTGGTTGCGGAGTGGTTCGAACTGGTTGCGGAGTGGTGCGAACTGGTTGCAGAGTGGTGCGAACTGGCTGCGGAGTGGTGCAAACGCGTTGCGGAGTGGTGCAAACTGGTTGTGGAGTAGTGCGAACATGTTGCGGAGTGGTGCGAACTGGTAGCGGAGTGGCGTGAACTGGCTGCGGAGTGGTGCGAACTGGTTCCGGGGTGTTGCAAACTGGTTGCGGAGTGGTGTGAATGGGTTACAGAGTGGTGTGAACTGGTTGTGGAGTGGTGCGAACAGGTTGCAGAGTGGTGCGAACTGGTCCCGGAATGGTGCCAACAGGTTGTGGAGTGGTGCGAACTGGTTGCCGAGTGGTACGAACTGGCTGTGGAGTTGTGCAAACTGGTTGTGGAGTGGTGTGAACTGGTTGCGGATTGGTGCGAACTGGTTACGGAGTGGTGCCAACTGGTTGCGGAATGGTCCGAACTGGTTGCGGAGTGGTGGGAACTGATTGCGGAGTGGTGTGATATGGTTGCGGAGTGGTGCGAACTGGTTGCAGAGTGGTGCAAACTAGTTGCGGAGTGGTTCGAATCGGTCGCGGAGTAGTACGAACTTACTGCGGAGTGGCGCAAACTGGTTGCGGAGTGGTGGGATTTTGTTGCAGAGTGGTGTGAACTGGTTACGGAGTGGTGCGAACTGGTTGCGGAGTGGTGCGAAATGGTTGCGGAGTGGTGCGAACTGGTTGCGCAGTGGTGCGAACGCGTTGCGGAGTGGTGCGAACTGGTTGCGGAGTAGTGCGAACTGGTTGCGGAGTGGTGCGAACCGGTTGCGGAGTGGTGTGAACTGGTTGCGGAGTGGTGCGAACTGGTGGCGGAGTGGTGCGAACTGGTTGCGGAGTGGTGCGAACTGATTGCTGAGTGGTGCGCACTTGTTGATGAGTTGTGCCAACTGGTTGCGGAGTGGTGCGAACGGGTTGCGGAGTGGCGCGAACAGGTTGCGGAATGGTGCGAGCTGGTTGCGGAGTGGTGCAAACTGGTCGTGGAGTGGTGTGAAGTGACTGCGGAGTGGTGTGAACTGGTTTTGGAGTGGTGTGAACTGGTTGCGGAGTGGTGTGAACTGGTTGCGGAGTGGTGTGAACTGGTTGCGGAGTGGTGCGAACTGGTTGCAGAGTGGTGCGAACTGGTTACGGACTGGTGCAAACACGTTGCGGAGGGGTACAAACTGGTTGCGGAGTGGTGCGAACATGTTGCCGAGTGGTGCGAACTGGTGCCGGAGTGGTGTGAACTGGTTGCGGAGTGGTGCGAACTGGTTGGGGAGTGGTGCAAACTGGTTGCCGAGTGGTGCAAACTGGTTGCGGAGTGGTGCGAACTGGTGCCGGAGTGGTGTGAACTGGTTGCGGAGTGGTGCGAACTGGTTGGGGAGTGGTGCAAACTGGTTGCCGAGTGGTGCAAACTGGTTGCGGAGTGGTGCGAACTGGTTGCAAAGTGATGCAAACCGGTTGCAAAGTGGTGCCAACTGGTTCCGGAGTGGTGCCAATTGGTTGTGGAGTGGTGCGAACTGGTTGCGGATCAGTACGAACTGGCTGTTGAGTTTTGCGAACTGGTTGTGGAGGGGTGTGAACTGGTTGCGGAGTGGTACGAACTGGTTACGGAGTGGTGCAAACTGGTTGCCGAGTGGTGCGTTCTGGTTGCGGATTGGTGCCAACTAGTTGCGGAGTGGTGTGAATTGGTTGCGGAGTGGTGTGAACTGGTTACGGAGTGGTGGGTACTGGTTGCGGAGTGGTGCGAACTGGTTGCGGAGTGGTGTGAACTGGTTGCGGAGTGGTGCAAACTAGTTGCGGAGTGGTTCAAACTGGACGCAGAGTGCTGCGAACGTACTGGGAAGTGGTGGGAACTGCTTGTGGAGTGGTGCCAACTGGTTGCAGAGTGGTGCGAACTGGTTGTGGAGCGGTGCGAACTGGTTGCGGAGTGGTGGGAACTGGTTGCAGAGTGGTGCGAACTGGTTGCGGAGGGGTGCGATGGTTGCGGAGTGGTGCAAACCGGTTGCGGTGTGGTGCGAACTGGTTGCAGAGTGGTGCGAACTGGTTGCGGAGGGGTGCGATGGTTGCGGAGTGGTGCAAACCGGTTGCGGTGTGGTGCGACCTGGTTCCAGAGTGGTGCCAACTGGTTGTGGAGTGGTGCGAACTCGTTGCGGAGTGGTACGAACTGGTTGTGGAGTGGTGCGAAATGGTTGTGCAGTGGTGCGAACTGGTTGCGGAGTGGTGCAAACCGGTTGCGGAGTGGTGCGAACTGGTTGCGGAGTGGTGTGAACTGGTTGCAGAGTGGTGCGAATTGATTGCCAAGTGGTGCGAACAGGTTGCGGACTTGTGCGAACTGGTTGCGGAGTGGTGCAAACTGGTTGCAGAGTGGTGCATACTGGTTGCGGAGTGGTGCAAACGGGTTGCGGAGTGGTGCGAACTGGTTGCGGAGTGGTGGGAACGGGGTGCAGAGTGGTGCCAACTGGTTGCGGACTGGTGCGAACTGGTTGCGGAGTTGTGCGAACTGGTTGCGGAGTGGAGCGAACTGGTTGCGGAGTGGTGCGAACTAGTGGTGGAGTGGTGCAAACTGGTTGCGGAATGGTGCAAACTAGTTGTGGAGTGGTGCGAACTTGTTGTGGAGTGGTGCGAACTGGTCGCGGAGTGGTACGAACTGGCTGCAGAGTGGTGCGAACTGGTTTCGGAGTGGTGCGACCTCGTTGCGGAGTGGTTTGAACTGGTTCCGAAGTGGTGTGAACTGGTTGCAGAGTGGTGCAAACTGGTTGCGGAGTGGTGCAAACTGGTTGCGGAGTGGTGCCAACTGGTTGCCGGGTTGTGGAAACTGGTTGCGGAGTGGAGTGAACTGGTTGCGGAGTGGTGCAAACTGCTTGCGGAGTGGTGCAAACTGGTTACGAAGTGGTGCGAACTGGCTGCGGAGTGGTGCAAACTGGTTGCGGAGTGGTGAAATCTCGTTGCGGATTGGTGCTAACTGCTTCCGGAGAGGTGCCAACATGTTGGGGAGTGGTGCGAACTGGTTGCGGGGTGGTACGAACTGGCTGTGGATTGGTGCGAACTGCTTGTGGAGTGGTGCGAACTGGTTACGGAGTGGTGCGAACTGGTTGCAGGGTGGTGCAAACTGGTTACCCAGTGGTGCGAACTGGATGCGGAGTTGTGCGAACTGGTTGCGGAGTGGTGCAAACTGGTTGCGAAGTGGTGTGAACTGGTTGCAGAGTGGTGAAAACTGGTTGCGGAGTGGTGCAAACTGGTTGCGGAGTGGTGCAAACTGGTTGCGGAGTGGTGCAAACTGGTTGCGGAGTGGTGCAAACTGGTTGCGGAGTGGTGCAAACTGGTTGCGGAGTGGTGCAAACTGGTTGCGGAGTGGTGCAAACTGGTTGCGGAGTGGTGCAAACTGGTTGCGGAGTGGTGCAAACTGGTTGCGGAGTGGTGCAAACTGGTTGCGGAGTGGTGCAAACTGGTTGCGGAGTGGTGCAAACTGGTTGCGGAGTGGTGCAAACTGGTTGCGGAGTGGTGCAAACTGGTTGCGGAGTGGTGCAAACTGGTTGCGGAGTGGTGCAAACTGGTTGCGGAGTGGTGCAAACTGGTTGCGGAGTGGTGCAAACTGGTTGCGGAGTGGTGCAAACTGGTTGCGGAGTGGTGCAAACTGGTTGCGGAGTGGTGCAAACTGGTTGCGGAGTGGTGCAAACTGGTTGCGGAGTGGTGCAAACTGGTTGCGGAGTGGTGCAAACTGGTTGCGGAGTGGTGCAAACTGGTTGCGGAGTGGTGCAAACTGGTTGCGGAGTGGTGCAAACTGGTTGCGGAGTGGTGCAAACTGGTTGCGGAGTGGTGCAAACTGGTTGCGGAGTGGTGCAAACTGGTTGCGGAGTGGTGCAAACTGGTTGCGGAGTGGTGCAAACTGGTTGCGGAGTGGTGCAAACTGGTTGCGGAGTGGTGCAAACTGGTTGCGGAGTGGTGCAAACTGGTTGCGGAGTGGTGCAAACTGGTTGCGGAGTGGTGCAAACTGGTTGCGGAGTGGTGCGAACTGGCTGCGGAGTGGTGCGAATTGATTGCCGAGTGGTGTGAAAGGGTTGCGGAGTGGTGCGAACTGGTTGCGGAGTGGTGCAAACTGGTTGCGGAGTGGTGCAAATTGGTTGCAGAGTGGTACGAACTGGTTGCGGAGTGGTGCCAACTGGTTGCGGAGTTGTGCAAACTGGCTGCGGAGTTGTGCGATCTGGTTGCGGAGTGGAGCAAACTGGTTGCGCAGTGGTGCGAACCGGTTGCGGAGTGGTGCTTACTGGTTCCTGAGATGTGCCAAATTGTTGTGGAGTGGTGCAAACTGGTTGCGGAGTGGTACGAAGCGGCTGTGGAGTGGTGCGAAATGGTTGTAGAGTGGTGGGAACTGGTTGCAGAGTGGTGCAAACTGGTTACCAAGTGGTGCAAACTGGTTGCGGAGTGGTGCAAACTGGTTGCAGAGTGGTGCAAACTAATTGCGGAGTGGTGCGAACTGGTTGCAGAGTGGTGCAAACTGGTTACCAAGTGGTGCAAACTGGTTGCGGAGTGGTGCAAACTGGTTGCAGAGTGGTGCAAACAAATTGCGGAGTGGTGCGAACTGGTTGCGGTATTATGCAAACTGGTTGCGGAGTTGTGCGAACTAGTTGCGGAGTGGAGCGAAGTGGTTGCGCAATGGTGCGAACTGGTTGCAGAGTGGTTCAAACTGGTTGCGGAGTGGTGCAAACTGGTTGCGGAGTGGTGGGAACTGGTTGCGGAGTGGTGCGATCTGGTTGCGAAGTGGTGCGAACTGGTTGCAGGGTGGTGCTAACTGGGTGCGGAGTGGTACAAACTGGTTGCGGAGTTGTGCGAACTGGTTGCGGAGTGGTGCAAACTGGTTGCGGAGTGCTGCAAACTTGTTGCGGAGTGGTGTGAACTGGTTGCGGAGTGGTGCAAACTGGTTGGGGAGTGGTAGAAACCGGTTGCGGAGTGGTTCGAACTGGTTGCAGTATGGAGCGAACTGGTTGACATGTGGTGCGAACTGGTTGCAAAGTGGTGCGACCGGGTTGCAGAGTGGTGCGAACTGGTTGAGGAGTGGTGCGAACTGGTTGCGAAGTGGTAGGAACTGGTTGCGGAGTGGTGCGAACTGGTTGCGCAGTGGTGCGATTGGTTGTGGATTTGTACGAACAGGTTGCGGAGTGTTGCGAAGAGATTGCGAAATGGTGCGAACTGGTTCAGAGTGTTGCAAACTGGTTTCGGAGTGGTGTGAACTGGTTTCGGAGTGGTATGAACTGGTTGTGGAGTGGTGCGAACTGGTTGCGGAGTGGTGCGAACTGGTTGAGGAGTGGTGCGAACTGGTTCAGAGTGTTGCAAACTGGTTTCGGAGTGGTGTGAACTGGTTTCGGAGTGGTATGAACTGGTTGTGGAGTGGTGCGAACTGGTTGCGGAGTGGTGCGAACTGGTTGAGGAGTGGTGCAAACTGGTTGCGGAGTGGTGCGAACTGGTTGCGGGGTGGTGCGAACTGGTTGCGGAGTCGTGCAAACTGGTTGCGGAGTGGTGCCAACTGGTTGTCCAGTGGCCCGAACTGATTGCGGAGTGGTGCGAATTGGTTGCGGAATGGTGCGAACTGGTTACGGTGTGGTGGGAACTGGTTGCGCAGTGGTGCGAACTGGTTGCGGGGTGGTGTGAACTGGCTGCAGAGTGGTGTGAACTGGTTGATGAGTGGTGCGAACTGGTTGCGGAGTGGTCCGAACTGGTTGCGGAGCGGTGCGAACTGGTTGCGCAGTGGTGCGAACCAGTTACGGAGTGCTGCGAGCTGGTTCCGGAGTGGTGCCAACTGGTTGTGGAGTGGTGCAAACTGGTTGCGGAGTTGTGTGAACTGGTTACGGAGTGGTGCGAACTGGTTGCGGAGTGGTGCGAACTGGTTGCGGAGTGGTGCAAACGTGTTGCGGAGTGGTGCGAACTGGTTGCGGAGTGGTGTGAACTGGTTGCGGAGTGGTGTGAACTGGTTGCGGAGTGGTGCAAACTGGTCGCAAAGTAGTGCAAACTGGTTGTGGAGTGGTGCAAACTAGTTGCAGAGTGGTGCACACTGGTCGCGGAGTGATGCAAACTGGCTGCGGATTGGTGTAAACTGGTTCCGGATTGGTGCCAACTGGTTGTGGAGTGCTGCGAACTGGTTGCGGAGTTGTGCCAACTTATTGCAAAGTGGTGCGAACAGGTTGCGGAGTGGTGCGAGCTGGTTGCGCAGTGGTGCAAACTGGTTGCGGAGTGGTGCAAACGGGTTGCGGAGTGGTGCAAACTAGTTGCGGAGTAGTGTGAACTGGCTGCGGAGTGGTACGAACTGGCTGCGGAGTGGTGCAAACTGGTTGCGGAGTGGTGCGAACTGGTTGCGGATCGGTGCGAACGGGTTGCGGATTGGTGCGAACTGGTTGCGGAGTGGTGCGAACCGGTTGCGGAGTGGTGCGAACTGGTTGCGGAATGGTGCGAACTGGTTGCGGAGTGGTGCGAACCGGTTGCGGAGTGGTGCGAACTGGTTGCGGAATGGTGCGAACTGGTTGCGGAGTGGTGCGAACCGGTTGCGGAGTGGTGCGAACTGGTTGCGGAATGGTGCGAACTGGTTGCGGAGTGGTGCGAACCGGTTGCGGAGTGGTGCGAACTGGTTGCGGAATGGTGCGAACTGGTTGCGGAGTGGTGCGAACCGGTTGCGGAGTGGTGCGAACTGGTTGCGGAATGGTGCGAACTGGTTGCGGAGTGGTGCGAACCGGTTGCGGAGTGGTGCGAACTGGTTGCGGAATGGTGCGAACTGGTTGCGGAGTGGTGCGAACCGGTTGCGGAGTGGTGCGAACTGGTTGCGGAATGGTGCGAACTGGTTGCGGAGTGGTGCGAACCGGTTGCGGAGTGGTGCGAACTGGTTGCGGAATGGTGCGAACTGGTTGCGGAGTGGTGCGAACCGGTTGCGGAGTGGTGCGAACTGGTTGCGGAATGGTGCGAACTGGTTGCGGAGTGGTGCGAACCGGTTGCGGAGTGGTGCGAACTGGTTGCGGAATGGTGCGAACTGGTTGCGGAGTGGTGCGAACCGGTTGCGGAGTGGTGCGAACTGGTTGCGGAATGGTGCGAACTGGTTGCGGAGTGGTGCGAACCGGTTGCGGAGTGGTGCGAACTGGTTGCGGAATGGTGCGAACTGGTTGCGGAGTGGTGCGAACCGGTTGCGGAGTGGTGCGAACTGGTTGCGGAATGGTGCGAACTGGTTGCGGAGTGGTGCGAACCGGTTGCGGAGTGGTGCGAACTGGTTGCGGAATGGTGCGAACTGGTTGCGGAGTGGTGCGAACTGGTTACGGAGTGGTGCGACCGGGTTGCAGAGTGGTGCGAACTGGTTGAGGAGTGGTGCGAACTGGTTGCGGAGTGGTAGGTACTGGTTGCGGAGTGGTGCGAACTGGTTGCGCAGTGGTGAGATTGGTTGTGGATTTGTACGGACAGGTTGCGGAGTGTTGCGAAGAGATTGGGAAATGGTGCGAACTGGTTCAGAGTGTTGCAAACTGGTTGCAGAGTGGTGTGAACTGGTTTCGGAGTGGTATGAACTGGTTGTGGAGTGTTGCGAACTGGTTGCGGAGTGGTGCGAACTGGTTGAGGAGTGGTGCAAACTGGGTGCGAAGTGGTGCAAACTGGTTGCGGAGTGGTGCGAACTGGTTGCGGAGTCGTGCAAACTGGTTGCGGAGTGGTGCCAACTGGTTGTCCAGTGGCCTGAACTGATTGCGGAGTGGTGCGAATTGGTTGCGGAATGGTGCAAACTGGTTACGGTGTGGTGGGAACTGGTTGCGGAGTGGTGCGAACTGGTTGCGGGGTGGTGTGAACTGGCTGCGGAGTGGTGTGAACTGGTTGATGAGTGGTGCGAACTGGTTGCTTAGTGGTGCAAACTGGTTGCGGAGCGGTGCAAACTGGTTGCGCAGTGGTGCGAACCAGTTACGGAGTGCTGCGAACTGGTTCCGGAGTGGTGCCAACTGGTTGTGGAGTGGAGCAAACTGGTTGCGGAGTGGTGGGAACTGGTTGCGGAGTGGTGGGAACTTGTTGCGGAGTGGTGCGAATTGATAGCGGAGTTTTGCGAACTGGTTGCGGAGTGGTGTGAATTGGTTGCGGAGTGGTGTGAACTGGTTGCGGAGAGGTGCAAACTGGTCGCAGAGTAGTGCAAACTGGTTGTGGAGTGGTGCGAACTAGTTGCAAAGTGGTGCACACTGGTCACGGAGTGATGCAAACTGGCTGCGGATTGGTGTGAACTGGTTCCGGATTGGTGCCAACTGGTTGTGGAGTGGTGCGAACTGGTTGCGGAGTTGTGCCAACTTATTGCAGAGTGGTGCGAACAGGTTGCGGAGTGGTGCGAGCTGGTTGCGGATTGGTGCAAACGGGTTGCGGAGTGGTGCAAACTAGTTGCGGAGTAGTGTGAACTGGCTGCGGAGTGGTACGAACTGGCTGCGGAGTGGTGCAAACTGGTTGCGGAGTGGTGCGAACTGGTTGCGGAGTGGTGCGAACTGGTTGCGGAGTGGTGCGAACTGGTTGCGGAGTGGTGCGAACTGGTTGTGGAGTGGTGCGAACTGGTTGCGGAGTGGTG
>SZWC01004892.1:61631-76187 GCA_023375785.1 Penium margaritaceum
AGTGGTGCGAACTGGTTGCGGAGTGGTGCGGACTGGTTGCGGAGTGGTGCGAACTGGTTGCAGAGTGGTGCGAACTGGTTGCGGAGTGGTGCAAACTGGTTGCGGAGTGGTGCGAACTGGTTGTGGAGTGGTGCGAACTGGTTGCGGAGTGGTGGGAACTGGTTGCGGAGAGGTATGAACTGGTTACGGAGTGGTGCTAACTGGTTGCGGAGTGGTTGGAAGTGGTTGCGGAGTGGTGCGAACTGGTTGCAGAGTTGTGTGAACTGGCTGCGGAATGGTGCAAACGTGTTGCGGAGTGGTGCAAACTGGTTGCGGAGTAGTGCGAACATGTTGCGGAGTGGTGCAAACTGGTAGCAGAGTGGCGTGAACTGGCTGGGGAGTGGTTCGAACTGGTTGCGGGGTGTTGCAAACTGGTTGTGGAGTGGTGTGAACGGGTAGCAGAGTGGTGCAAACTGGTTGCGGAGTGATGCAAACTGGTTGCGGAATGGTGCGAACTGGTTGTGGAGTGGTGGGAACTGGTTGCGGAGTGGTGAGAACTGGTTACGGAGTGGTGCTAACTGGTTGCAGAGTGGTGTGAACTGGTTGCGGAGTGGTGCGAACTGGTTCCGGAGTGGTTGCGGAGTGATGCAAACTGGTTGCGGAGTGGTGCAAACTGGTTGCGGAGTGGTAGAAATCGGTTTCAGAGAGGTGTGAACTGGTTGCGGAGTGGTGCGAACTTGTTGAGGAGTGGTGCCAACTGGTTGCAGAGTGGTGCGAACGGGTTGCGGAGTGGCGCGAACAGGTTGCGGAATGGTGCGAGCTGGTTGCGGAGTGGTGCAAACTGGTTGTGGAGTGGTGTGAACTGGCTGCGGAGTGGTGTGAACTGGTTGTGGAGTGGTCCAAACTGGTTGCGGAGTGGTGCGAACTGGGTACGGAGTGGTACAAACTGGTTGCAGAGTGGTGCAAACTGGTTGCGGAGTGGTAGAAATCGGTTTCAGAGAGGTGTGAACTGGTTGCGGAGTGGTGCGAACTGGGTACGGAGTGGTACAAACTGGTTGCAGAGTGGTGCAAACTGGTTGCGGAGTGGTAGAAATCGGTTTCAGAGAGGTGTGAACTGGTTGCGGAGTGGTGCGAACTGGGTACGGAGTGGTACAAACTGGTTGCAGAGTGGTGCAAACTGGTTGCGGAGTGGTAGAAATCGGTTTCAGAGAGGTGTGAACTGGTTGCGGAGTGGTGCGAACTGGGTACGGAGTGGTACAAACTGGTTGCAGAGTGGTGCAAACTGGTTGCGGAGTGGTGTGAACTGGTTGCGGAGTGGTGTGAACTGGTTGCGGAGTGGTGCAAACTGGTTGCGGAGTGGTGCAAACTGGTTGCGGAGTGGTGCGAACTGGTTGCCGGGTTGTGGAAACTGGTTGCGGAGTGGTGTGAACTGGTTGCGGAGTGGTGCAAACTGCTTGCGGAGTGGTGCAAACTGGTTATGAAGTGGTGCGAACTGGCTGCGAAGTGGTGCAAACTTGTTGCGGATTGGTGAAAGCTGGTTACGGAGTGGTGCTAACTGGTTCCGGAGAGGTGCCAACATGTTGGGGAGTGGTGCGAACTGGTTGCGGAGTGGTACGAACTGGCTGTGGAGTGGTGCGAACTGGTTGTGGAGTGGTAGGAACTGGTTGCGGAGTGGTACGAACTGGTTACGAAGTGGTGCAAACTGGTTACGGATTGGTGCGAACTGGTTGCGGAGTGGTGCGAACTGGTTGTTGAGTGGTGCAAACTGGTTGCGGAGTGGTGCAAACTGGTTGCGTAGTGGTGCAAACTGGTTTGGGGGTGGTGCGACCTGGTCTCGGAGTGGTGCGAACTGGTTACCGAGTGGTGCGAACTGGTTGCGGAGTGGTGCAAACTGGTTGCAGAGTGGTGCGAGCTGGCTGCGGAGTGGTGCAAACACATTGCGGTGTGGTGCAAACTGGTTGCAGATTGGTGCGAACATGTTGCGGAGTGGTGAGAACTGGTGGCGGAGTGGCATGAACTGGCTGCGGAGTGGTTGGAACTGGTTGTGGGGTGTTGCAAACTGGTTGCGGAGTGGTGTGAACTGGTTGTAGAGTGGTGCGAACTGGTTGCGGAGAGGTGCAAACTGGTTGCAAAGGGGTGTGAACTGGTTACGGAGTGGTGCTAACCGGTTGCAGAGTGGTGCAACTGATTCCGGAATGGTACGAACTGGCTGTCGGGTTGTGCGAACTAGATGTGGAGTGGTGTGAACTGGTTGGGAAGTGCTGCGAACTGGTAACGGAGTGGTGCAAATCGGTTGCGGAGTGGTGCCAACTGGTTTCGGAGTGGTGCGAATTGGTTGCGGAGTGGTGCAAGTTGGTTACGGAGTGGTGGGAACTGGTTGCGGAGTGGTATGAACTGGTTGCGGAGTGGTGTGAACTGGTTGCAGAGTGGTGCGAACTGGTTGCGGAGTGGTGCGAACTGGTTGCGGAGTGGTGTGAACTGGTTGCGGAGTGGTGCAAACTGGTTGCGGAGTGGTGCGAACCGGTTGCGGAGTAGTGCGAACTGGTTCCGGAGTGGTGTCAAATGGTTGTAAAGTGGTGCAAACTTGTTGCGGAGTGGTAGGAACTGGTTGTGGAGTGGTGCGAACTGGTTGTGGAGTGGTGCAAACTGGTTGCGAAGTGGTGCGAACTGGTTGCAGACTGGTGCGAACTGGTTGCAAGGTGGTGCGAACTGGCTACGGAGTGGTGAGAATTGATTGTTGAGTGGTGTGAACGGGTTGCGGAGTGGTGCGAACTGGTTGCGGAGTGCTGTAAACAGGTTGCGGAGTGGTGCGAACTGGTTGCGGAGTGCTGTAAACAGGTTGCGGAGTGGTGCGAACTGGTTGCGGAGTGCTGTAAACAGGTTGCGGAGTGGTGCGAACTGGTTGCGGAGTGCTGTAAACAGGTTGCGGAGTGGTGCGAACTGGTTGCGGAGTGATGCGAACTGGTTGCAGAGTGGTGCAAACTGGTTGCGGAGTAGTGCAAACGGATTGGGAGTGCTGCGAACTGGTTGTGGAGTGGTGCGAACTGGTTGCAGATTGGTGAGAACTGGTTGCGGAGTGGTGCGAACTGGTTGTGGAGTGGTACGAAGTGGTTGCGGAGTGGTGCGAACTGGTTGCAGAGTGGTGCAAACTGGTTGCGGAGTGGTGTAAACTGGTTGCGGAGTGGTGCGAACTGGTTGCGGAATGGTGCAACCTGGTTGCGGAGTGGTGTGAGCGGGTTTCGGAGTGGTGCAAACTGGTTGTCGAGTGGTGCGACCTGGTTTGTGATTGGTGCTTACTGGTTGCGGATTGGTGCAAACTGGTTGCATAGTGGTGCGAGCTGGTTGATGAGTGGTGCGAACTGGTTGCGGAGTGGTGCGAATTGGTCGCGGAGTGGTGTGAACTGGTTGCGGAGTACTGCAAACGGGTTGGGAGTGCTGCGAACTGGTTGCCGAGTGGTGCAAGCTGGTTACGGAGTGGTGCAAATTGTTGCGGAGTGGTGCTACCTGGTTGCGGAGTTGTGCAAAATGGTTGCCGAGTGGTGCGAACTGATCGCGGAGTGATGCGAAATGGCTGCAGAGTGGTTCGAACTGGTTGCGGGATGGTGCGAACAGGTTGCGGAGTGGTGCAAACTGGTTGCGGAGTGGCGTAAATTGGCTGTCGAGTGGCGCATACTGGTTACGGAGTGGTGCAAACTGGTTGCGGAGTGATAAACTGGTTGCCGAGTAGTGCGAACTGGTGGCGGAGTGGTGCTAACTGGTTGCGGATTGGTGCGAACTGGTTGCGGAGTGGTGCAAACTTGTTGCGGAGTGGTGCGAACTGGTTACGGAGTGGTTCGAACTGGTTGCGGAATGGTTCAAACCCGTTGCGGAGTGGTGCGAACTGGTTGCGGAGTGGTTAAACCCGTTGCGGAGTGGTGCAAACTGGTGGCGGAGTGGTGCGAACTGGATGCGGAGTGGTTTGAACTGGTTGCAGAGTGGTGCGAACTGGTTGCGGAGTGGTGCAAACTGGTTACGGAGTGGTACGAACTAGTTGAAAAATGGTGCGAACTGGTTGCGGAGTGGTGCTAACTGGTTACGGAGTGGTGCAAGCTGGTTGTGGAGTGGTGCAAACTGGCTGCGGAGTGTTGCGAACTGGTTGCCATGTGGTACAAACTGGTTGCGGTGTGGTGCGAACTGGTTGCAGAGTTGTGGGAACTGGTTGTGGACTAGTGCAAACTGGTTGCAAAGTGGTGCGAACTGGTTGGGGAGTGGTGCGAACTGGTTGCAGAGTGGTGCGAACTGCTTGCGGAGTGGTGCAAACTGGTTACGGAGTGGTGTGAAGTGGTTGCGGAGTGGTTCAAACTTGTTGCGGAGTGGTGCGAGCTGGTTGCGGAGTGGTGCGAACTGGTTACAGAGTGGATCGAACTAGTTGTGGAGTGGTGCGAAATGGTTGCAGAGTGGTGAGAACTGGTTGCAGAGTGGTGCGAACTAGTTGCGAAGTGGTGGAAACTGGCACGGAGTGGTGCGAACCGGTTGAGGAGTGGTGCAAACTGGTTGCGGAGTGGTGCAAACTGGTTGCGGAGTGGTGCGAGCTGGTTGCGGAGTGGTGCGAACTGATTGCGGAGTGGTGCGAACTGGTTGCGGAGTGGTGCAAACTGGTTGCGGAGTGGTGCAAACTGGTTGCGGAGTGGTGAAAACTGGCTGAGGAGTGGTGAGAACTAGTTGCAGAGTGGTGCAAACTGGTTGCAGAGTGGTCCGAACTGGTTGCGGAGTGGTACGAACTGGTTGTGGAGTGGTGTGAACTGGTTGCGGAGTGGTGCGAACTGGTTACGGAGTGGTGCAAACTGGTTGCGGAATGGTGCGAACAGGTTGCGGGTGGGTGCGAGCTGGTTGCGGAGTGGTGCGAACTGGTTACGGAATGGTGTGAACTGATGTGGAGCGGTGCGAACTGGTTGCGGAGTGGTGCAAACCGGTTGCGCAGTGGTGCGACCTGGCTGCTGAGTGGTGCGAACCGGTTGCGGAGTGGTGCAAACAGGTTGCGGAGTGGTGCGAACCAGTTTCAGATTGCTGCAAACCGATTGCGGAGTGGTGCAGACTGGTTGCGGAGTGGTGCGCACTGGTTGCGGAGTGGTGCGCACTGGTTGCGGAGTGGTGCGCACTGGTTGCGGAGTGGTGCGCACTGGTTGCGGAGTGGTGCGCACTGGTTGCGGAGTGGTGCGCACTGGTTGCGGAGTGGTGCGCACTGGTTGCGGAGTGGTGCGCACTGGTTGCGGAGTGGTGCGCACTGGTTGCGGAGTGGTGCGCACTGGTTGCGGAGTGGTGCGCACTGGTTGCGGAGTGGTGCGCACTGGTTGCGGAGTGGTGCGCACTGGTTGCGGAGTGGTGCGCACTGGTTGCGGAGTGGTGCGCACTGGTTGCGGAGTGGTGCGCACTGGTTGCGGAGTGGTGCGCACTGGTTGCGGAGTGGTGCGCACTGGTTGCGGAGTGGTGCGCACTGGTTGCGGAGTGGTGCGCACTGGTTGCGGAGTGGTGCGCACTGGTTGCGGAGTGGTGCGCACTGGTTGCGGAGTGGTGCGCACTGGTTGCGGAGTGGTGCGCACTGGTTGCGGAGTGGTGCGCACTGGTTGCGGAGTGGTGCGCACTGGTTGCGGAGTGGTGCGCACTGGTTGCGGAGTGGTGCGCACTGGTTGCGGAGTGGTGCGAACTGGTTGCGGAGTGGTACGAACTGGTTACGGAGTGGTGCGAACTGGTTGCAAAGTGGTGCGCACTGGTTGCAGAGTGGTGCGAACTGGTTGCGGAGTGTTGGGAACTGGTTGCGGAATGTTGCGAACTGGTTGCGGAGTGGTGCGAACTGGTTGCGGAGTGGTGCAAACTAGTTGCAGAGTTGTGCAAACTGTGTGTGGAGTGGTGCGAACTCATTGCGGAGTGGTGCCAGCTGGTTGCCGAGTGGTGCGAACTGGCTGCGGAGTGGTGCGAGCTGGTTCTGGAGTTGCGCGAAGTGGTTGCGGAATTGTGCAAACTTGTTGTGGAGTAGTGCGAACAGGCTGCGGAGTGATGCAAACTGGTTACGGAGTGGTGCGAACAGGTTGCCGGCTGGTGCGAACTGGTTGCGGAGTGATGCAAACTGGTTGCGGAGTGGTGCAAACTGGTTGCGGAGTGGTGCAAACGGGTTGCGGAGTAGTGTGAACTTGTTGCGGTGTGGTGCAAACTGGTTGCGGAATGGTGCAAACTGGTTGCGGAGTGGTGCGAACAGGTTGTGGAGTGGTGCAAACGGGTTGCGGAGTGGTGCAAACTGGTTGCGGAATGGTGCAAACTGGTTGCGGAGTGGTGCGAACAGGTTGTGGAGTGGTGCAAACGGGTTGCGGAGTGGTGCAAACTGGTCACAGAGTGGTGCGAACTGGTTGCGGGTTGGTGCGAACTGGTTGCAGAGTGGTGCGAACTGGTCGCGGAGAAGTGCGAACTGGTCGCAGGGTAGTGAGAACTGGTTGTGGACTGATTGCAACTGGTTGTGGAGTGGTGCGAACTGGTTACGGAAAGGTGCGAAGTGGTTGCGAAGTGTTGCGAACTGGCTGAGAGTGGTGCGAACTGGTTGTGGAGTGGTGCAAACTGGTTGCGGAGTGGTGCGAACTGGTTGCGGAGTGGTGCGAACTGGTTGCGGAGTGGTGCGAACTCGTTGCGGAGTGGTTCCAACTGGTTGCCGAGTGGTGCGAACTGGATGCGGAGTGGTGCGAGCTGGTTGTAGAGTTGTGCGAAGTGGTTGCGGAGTGGTGCGAACTGGTTGTGGAGTGGTACGAACTGGTTGCGGAGTGGTGCAAACTGGTTGCGGACTGGTGCGAACTGGTTGCGGAGTGGTGCGAACCGGTTCCGGGGTGGTGCGAACTGGTTGCGGAGTGGTGCGAACCGGTTCCGGGGTGGTGCGAACTGGTTGCGGAGTGGTGCGAACCGGTTCCGGGGTGGTGCGAACTGGTTGCGGAGTGGTGCGAACCGGTTCCGGGGTGGTGCGAACTGGTTGCGGAGTGGTGCGAACCGGTTCCGGGGTGGTGCGAACTGGTTGCGGAGTGGTGCGAACCGGTTCCGGGGTGGTGCGAACTGGTTGCGGAGTGGTGCGAACCGGTTCCGGGGTGGTGCGAACTGGTTGCGGAGTGGTGCGAACCGGTTCCGGGGTGGTGCGAACTGGTTGCGGAGTGGTGCGAACCGGTTCCGGGGTGGTGCGAACTGGTTGCGGAGTGGTGCGAACCGGTTCCGGGGTGGTGCGAACTGGTTGCGGAGTGGTGCGAACCGGTTCCGGGGTGGTGCGAACTGGTTGCGGAGTGGTGCGAACCGGTTCCGGGGTGGTGCGAACTGGTTGCGGAGTGGTGCGAACCGGTTCCGGGGTGGTGCGAACTGGTTGCGGAGTGGTGCGAACCGGTTCCGGGGTGGTGCGAACTGGTTGCGGAGTGGTGCGAACCGGTTCCGGGGTGGTGCGAACTGGTTGCGGAGTGGTGCGAACCGGTTCCGGGGTGGTGCGAACTGGTTGCGGAGTGGTGCGAACCGGTTCCGGGGTGGTGCGAACTGGTTGCGGAGTGGTGCGAACCGGTTCCGGGGTGGTGCGAACTGGTTGCGGAGTGGTGCGAACCGGTTCCGGGGTGGTGCGAACTGGTTGCGGAGTGGTGCGAACCGGTTCCGGGGTGGTGCGAACTGGTTGCGGAGTGGTGCGAACCGGTTCCGGGGTGGTGCGAACTGGTTGCGGAGTGGTGCGAACCGGTTCCGGGGTGGTGCGAACTGGTTGCGGAGTGGTGCGAACCGGTTCCGGGGTGGTGCGAACTGGTTGCGGAGTGGTGCGAACCGGTTCCGGGGTGGTGCGAACTGGTTGCGGAGTGGTGCGAACCGGTTCCGGGGTGGTGCGAACTGGTTGCGGAGTGGTGCGAACCGGTTCCGGGGTGGTGCGAACTGGTTGCGGAGTGGTGCGAACCGGTTCCGGGGTGGTGCGAACTGGTTGCGGAGTGGTGCGAACCGGTTCCGGGGTGGTGCGAACTGGTTGCGGAGTGGTGCGAACCGGTTCCGGGGTGGTGCGAACTGGTTGCGGAGTGGTGCGAACCGGTTCCGGGGTGGTGCGAACTGGTTGCGGAGTGGTGCGAACCGGTTCCGGGGTGGTGCGAACTGGTTGCGGAGTGGTGCGAACTGGCTGTGGAGTGGTGCGAATTGGTTGCGGAGTGGTGCAAACTGGTTGCGGTGTGGTGCGAACTGGTTGCGGAGTGGTGCGAACATGTTGCTGCATTGTGCAAAGTTGCGGAGTGGTGCGAAATGTTGTGGAGTGGTGAGAACTGGTTGAGGATTGGTGTGGACTGGTTGCAGAGGGGTGCGAACTGGTTACGGAGTGGTGCGAACTGGTTGGGAGTGTTGCTGCAAACTGGCTGCGGAGTGGTTCAATCTGGCTGCGGAGTGGTGTGAACTTGTTGCGGAGTGGTGTGAACTGGTTACGGAGTGGTGCGAATTTGTTGCCGAGTGGTGCGAACTGGTTGAGGAGTGTTGGGGACTGGTTGTGGAGTGGTGTGAGCTAGTTGCGGAGTGGTTCAAACCCATTGTGGAGTGGTGCGAACTGGTGGCGGATTGGTGCGAACTGGTTGCAGAGTGGTGCCAACTGGTTGCGGAGTGGTGCGAACTGGTTTTGGAGTGGTACGAACTGGTGCAGAATGGTGCGAACTGATTGCAGATTGGTGCAAACTGGTTACGGAGTGGTGCGAAGGGGTTTCGGAGTGGTGCGAATCGGCTGCGGAGTGTTGCGAACTGGTTGCGGAGTGGTACAAACTGGTAGCGGAGTGGTGCGAACTGGTTGCAGAGTCGTGCGAACTGGTTTTGGAGTGGTGCAAACTGGTTGCAAAGTGGTGCGAACTGGTTGCGGAGTGGTGCAAACTGGTTGCAGATTCGTGCAAACTGGTTTTGGAGTGGTGCGAACTGGTTGCAATGTGGTGCGAACTGGTTACGGATTGGTGTGAGCTGGTTGCGGAGTGGTGCAAATTGGTTGCGGAGTGGTGTGAACTGGTTGCGGAGTGATGCAAACTGGTTGCAGAGTGGTGCGAACTGGTTGCAGAGTGGTGCGAACTGGTTGCAGAGTGGAGCGAACTGGTTGTGGAGTGGTGTGAACAGGTTGCAGATTGGTGAGAACTGGTTGAGGAGTGGTGTGAACTGGTTGCGGAGTGGTGCAAACGGGTTGCGGAGTGGTGCGAACTGGTTGAGGAGTGGTGCAAACCGGTTGCAAAGTGGTTCAAACTGGTTGCGGAGTGGTGTGAACTGGTTGCGGAGTGATGCAAACTGGTTGCAGAGTGGTGCGAACTGGTTACGGAGTGGTGCGAACTGGTTGCGGAGTGGTACGAACTGGTCGCCGAGTGGTGCGAACTGGTTGCGGAGTGGTGCGAACCGATTGCGGAGTGGTGCGAACTAGATATGGAGTGGTGCAAACTGGTTGCGGAGTGGTGCGAACCGGTTGCGGAGTGGTGCGAACTGGTTGCAGAGTCGTGCGAACTGGTTGTGGAGTGGTGCAAACTGGTTGCAAAGTGGTGCGAACTGGTTGCGGAGTGGTGGGAACTGGTTGCGGAGTGGTGCGAACTGGTCGCGGAGTGGTGCGAACTGGATGCGGAGTGGTGCGAACTGGTTGCAGAGTCGTGCGAACTGGTTGTGGAGTGGTGCAAACTGGTTGCAAAGTGGTGCGAACTGGTTGCGGAGTGGTGGGAACTGGTTGCGGAGTGGTGCGAACTGGTCGCGGAGTGGTGCGAACTGGATGCGGAGTGGTGCGAACTGGTTGCAGAGTCGTGCGAACTGGTTGTGGAGTGGTGCAAACTGGTTGCAAAGTGGTGCGAACTGGTTGCGGAGTGGTGGGAACTGGTTGCGGAGTGGTGCGAACTGGTCGCGGAGTGGTGCGAACTGGATGCGGAGTGGTGCGAACTGGTTGCAGAGTCGTGCGAACTGGTTGTGGAGTGGTGCAAACTGGTTGCAAAGTGGTGCGAACTGGTTGCGGAGTGGTGGGAACTGGTTGCGGAGTGGTGCGAACTGGTCGCGGAGTGGTGCGAACTGGATGCGGAGTGGTGCGAACTGGTTGCAGAGTCGTGCGAACTGGTTGTGGAGTGGTGCAAACTGGTTGCAAAGTGGTGCGAACTGGTTGCGGAGTGGTGGGAACTGGTTGCGGAGTGGTGCGAACTGGTCGCGGAGTGGTGCGAACTGGATGCGGAGTGGTGCGAACTGGTTGCAGAGTCGTGCGAACTGGTTGTGGAGTGGTGCAAACTGGTTGCAAAGTGGTGCGAACTGGTTGCGGAGTGGTGGGAACTGGTTGCGGAGTGGTGCGAACTGGTCGCGGAGTGGTGCGAACTGGATGCGGAGTGGTGCGAACTGGTTGCAGAGTCGTGCGAACTGGTTGTGGAGTGGTGCAAACTGGTTGCAAAGTGGTGCGAACTGGTTGCGGAGTGGTGGGAACTGGTTGCGGAGTGGTGCGAACTGGTCGCGGAGTGGTGCGAACTGGATGCGGAGTGGTGCGAACTGGTTGCAGAGTCGTGCGAACTGGTTGTGGAGTGGTGCAAACTGGTTGCAAAGTGGTGCGAACTGGTTGCGGAGTGGTGGGAACTGGTTGCGGAGTGGTGCGAACTGGTCGCGGAGTGGTGCGAACTGGATGCGGAGTGGTGCGAACTGGTTGCAGAGTCGTGCGAACTGGTTGTGGAGTGGTGCAAACTGGTTGCAAAGTGGTGCGAACTGGTTGCGGAGTGGTGGGAACTGGTTGCGGAGTGGTGCGAACTGGTCGCGGAGTGGTGCGAACTGGATGCGGAGTGGTGCGAACTGGTTGCAGAGTCGTGCGAACTGGTTGTGGAGTGGTGCAAACTGGTTGCAAAGTGGTGCGAACTGGTTGCGGAGTGGTGGGAACTGGTTGCGGAGTGGTGCGAACTGGTCGCGGAGTGGTGCGAACTGGATGCGGAGTGGTGCGAACTGGTTGCAGAGTCGTGCGAACTGGTTGTGGAGTGGTGCAAACTGGTTGCAAAGTGGTGCGAACTGGTTGCGGAGTGGTGGGAACTGGTTGCGGAGTGGTGCGAACTGGTCGCGGAGTGGTGCGAACTGGATGCGGAGTGGTGCGAACTGGTTGCAGAGTCGTGCGAACTGGTTGTGGAGTGGTGCAAACTGGTTGCAAAGTGGTGCGAACTGGTTGCGGAGTGGTGGGAACTGGTTGCGGAGTGGTGCGAACTGGTCGCGGAGTGGTGCGAACTGGATGCGGAGTGGTGCGAACTGGTTGCAGAGTCGTGCGAACTGGTTGTGGAGTGGTGCAAACTGGTTGCAAAGTGGTGCGAACTGGTTGCGGAGTGGTGGGAACTGGTTGCGGAGTGGTGCGAACTGGTCGCGGAGTGGTGCGAACTGGATGCGGAGTGGTGCGAACTGGTTGCAGAGTCGTGCGAACTGGTTGTGGAGTGGTGCAAACTGGTTGCAAAGTGGTGCGAACTGGTTGCGGAGTGGTGGGAACTGGTTGCGGAGTGGTGCGAACTGGTCGCGGAGTGGTGCGAACTGGATGCGGAGTGGTGCGAACTGGTTGCAGAGTCGTGCGAACTGGTTGTGGAGTGGTGCAAACTGGTTGCAAAGTGGTGCGAACTGGTTGCGGAGTGGTGGGAACTGGTTGCGGAGTGGTGCGAACTGGTCGCGGAGTGGTGCGAACTGGATGCGGAGTGGTGCGAACTGGTTGCAGAGTCGTGCGAACTGGTTGTGGAGTGGTGCAAACTGGTTGCAAAGTGGTGCGAACTGGTTGCGGAGTGGTGGGAACTGGTTGCGGAGTGGTGCGAACTGGTCGCGGAGTGGTGCGAACTGGATGCGGAGTGGTGCGAACTGGTTGCAGAGTCGTGCGAACTGGTTGTGGAGTGGTGCAAACTGGTTGCAAAGTGGTGCGAACTGGTTGCGGAGTGGTGGGAACTGGTTGCGGAGTGGTGCGAACTGGTCGCGGAGTGGTGCGAACTGGATGCGGAGTGGTGCGAACTGGTTGCAGAGTCGTGCGAACTGGTTGTGGAGTGGTGCAAACTGGTTGCAAAGTGGTGCGAACTGGTTGCGGAGTGGTGGGAACTGGTTGCGGAGTGGTGCGAACTGGTCGCGGAGTGGTGCGAACTGGATGCGGAGTGGTGCGAACTGGTTGCAGAGTCGTGCGAACTGGTTGTGGAGTGGTGCAAACTGGTTGCAAAGTGGTGCGAACTGGTTGCGGAGTGGTGGGAACTGGTTGCGGAGTGGTGCGAACTGGTCGCGGAGTGGTGCGAACTGGATGCGGAGTGGTGCGAACTGGTTGCAGAGTCGTGCGAACTGGTTGTGGAGTGGTGCAAACTGGTTGCAAAGTGGTGCGAACTGGTTGCGGAGTGGTGGGAACTGGTTGCGGAGTGGTGCGAACTGGTCGCGGAGTGGTGCGAACTGGATGCGGAGTGGTGCGAACTGGTTGCAGAGTCGTGCGAACTGGTTGTGGAGTGGTGCAAACTGGTTGCAAAGTGGTGCGAACTGGTTGCGGAGTGGTGGGAACTGGTTGCGGAGTGGTGCGAACTGGTCGCGGAGTGGTGCGAACTGGATGCGGAGTGGTGCGAACTGGTTGCAGAGTCGTGCGAACTGGTTGTGGAGTGGTGCAAACTGGTTGCAAAGTGGTGCGAACTGGTTGCGGAGTGGTGGGAACTGGTTGCGGAGTGGTGCGAACTGGTCGCGGAGTGGTGCGAACTGGATGCGGAGTGGTGCGAACTGGTTGCAGAGTCGTGCGAACTGGTTGTGGAGTGGTGCAAACTGGTTGCAAAGTGGTGCGAACTGGTTGCGGAGTGGTGGGAACTGGTTGCGGAGTGGTGCGAACTGGTCGCGGAGTGGTGCGAACTGGATGCGGAGTGGTGCGAACTGGTTGCAGAGTCGTGCGAACTGGTTGTGGAGTGGTGCAAACTGGTTGCAAAGTGGTGCGAACTGGTTGCGGAGTGGTGGGAACTGGTTGCGGAGTGGTGCGAACTGGTCGCGGAGTGGTGCGAACTGGATGCGGAGTGGTGCGAACTGGTTGCAGAGTCGTGCGAACTGGTTGTGGAGTGGTGCAAACTGGTTGCAAAGTGGTGCGAACTGGTTGCGGAGTGGTGGGAACTGGTTGCGGAGTGGTGCGAACTGGTCGCGGAGTGGTGCGAACTGGATGCGGAGTGGTGCGAACTGGTTGCAGAGTCGTGCGAACTGGTTGTGGAGTGGTGCAAACTGGTTGCAAAGTGGTGCGAACTGGTTGCGGAGTGGTGGGAACTGGTTGCGGAGTGGTGCGAACTGGTCGCGGAGTGGTGCGAACTGGATGCGGAGTGGTGCGAACTGGTTGCAGAGTCGTGCGAACTGGTTGTGGAGTGGTGCAAACTGGTTGCAAAGTGGTGCGAACTGGTTGCGGAGTGGTGGGAACTGGTTGCGGAGTGGTGCGAACTGGTCGCGGAGTGGTGCGAACTGGATGCGGAGTGGTGCGAACTGGTTGCAGAGTCGTGCGAACTGGTTGTGGAGTGGTGCAAACTGGTTGCAAAGTGGTGCGAACTGGTTGCGGAGTGGTGGGAACTGGTTGCGGAGTGGTGCGAACTGGTCGCGGAGTGGTGCGAACTGGATGCGGAGTGGTGCGAACTGGTTGCAGAGTCGTGCGAACTGGTTGTGGAGTGGTGCAAACTGGTTGCAAAGTGGTGCGAACTGGTTGCGGAGTGGTGGGAACTGGTTGCGGAGTGGTGCGAACTGGTCGCGGAGTGGTGCGAACTGGATGCGGAGTGGTGCGAACTGGTTGCAGAGTCGTGCGAACTGGTTGTGGAGTGGTGCAAACTGGTTGCAAAGTGGTGCGAACTGGTTGCGGAGTGGTGGGAACTGGTTGCGGAGTGGTGCGAACTGGTTGGGGAGTGGTGCGAACTGGCTGTGGAGTGGTGCGAATTGGTTGCGGAGTGGTGCAAACTGGTTGCGGTGTGGTGCGAACTGGTTGCGGAGTGGTGCGAACTGGTTGCTGCATCGTGCAAAGTTGCGGAGTGGTGCAAAATGTTGTGGAGTGGTGAGAACTGGTTGAGGATTGGTGTGGACTGGTTGCAGAGGGGTGCGAACTGGTTACGGAGTGGTGCGAACTGGTTGGGAGTGTTGCTGCAAACTAGCTTCGGAGTGGTGCAAACTGGCTGCGGAGTGATGTGAACTTGTTGCGGAGTGGTGTGAACTGGTTACGGAGTGGTGCGAATTTGTTGCCGAGTGGTGCGAACTGGTTGAGGAGTGTTGGGAACTGGTTGCGGAGTGGTGTGAGCTGGTTGCGGAGTGGTTCAAACCCATTGTGGAGTGGTGCGAACTGGTGGCGGATTGGTGCGAACTGGTTGCGGAGTGGTGCCAACTGGTTGCGGAGTGGTGCGAACTGGTTTTGGAGTGGTACAAACTGGTGCAGAATGGTGCGAACTGGTTGCAGATTGGTGCAAAGTGCTTACGGAGTGGTGCGAAGGGGTTGCGGAGTGGTGCGAATCGGCTGCGGAGTGTTGCGAACTTGTTGCGGAGTGGTACAAACTGGTAGCGGAGTGGTGCGAACTGGTTGCAGAGTCGTGCGAACTGGTTTTGGAGTGGTGCAAACTGGTTGCAAAGTGGTGCGAACTGGTTGCGGAGTGGTGC
>SZWC01004892.1:88556-105416 GCA_023375785.1 Penium margaritaceum
GTGGTGCGAACGGGTTGCGGAGTGGTGCGAGCTGGTTGCGGAGTGGTGCAAACTGGTTGCGGAGTGGTGCGAACTGGTTGCGGAGTGGTGCAAACTGGTTGTGGAGTGGTGCAAACTGGTTGCGGAGTGGTGCGAACTTGTTGCTGAGAGGTGCTAACTGGTTGCGGATTAATGCAAACCCGTTGCAGAGTGGTGCGAACTGGTTGCGGAGTCGTTTGAACTGGTTGCGATTGGTGCAAACTGGTTGCGGAGTGGTGCGAACTCGTTGCGGAGTGGTGGGATGTGGTTGCGAATTGGTACGAACTGGTTATGGAGTGGTGCGAACTGGTTGGGGAGTGGTGCAAACTGGCTGCAGAGTGTTGCGAACCGGTTGCGAAGTGGCACAATCTGATTGCGGAGTGGAGCGAACTGGCTGCAGAGTCGTGCGCACTGGTTGTGGACTGGTGCGAACTGGTGGCAATGTGGTGCGAACTGGTTGCGGAGTAGTGGGAATTGCTCCTGGAGTGGTGCGAACGGGTTGCGGAGTGGTGTGAACTGGTTGCGGAGTAGTGCAAAATGGTTGCGGAGTGATGCGAACTGGTGCGGAGTGGTGCAAACTGGTTGCAGAGTGGAGCGAACTGGTTGTGGAGTGGTGTGAACTGGTTGCAGAGTGGTTAGAACTGGTTGCGGAGTGGTGCGAATTGGTTGGGGAGTGGTGCAAACTGGCACGGAGTGGTGCGAACTGGTTGAGGAGTGGTGCACACTGGTTGCGGAGTGGTGCAAACTGGTTGCGGAGTGGTGCGAGCTGGATGCGGAGTGGTGCGAACTGGTTGCAGAGTGGTGCGAACTGGTTGAGGAGTGGTGCACACTGGTTGCGGAGTGGTGCAAACTGGTTGCGGAGTGGTGCGAGCTGGATGCGGAGTGGTGCGAACTGATTGCAGAGTGGTGCGACCTGGTTGTGGAGTGGTGCCAACTGGTTGTGGAGTGGTGCGAACTGGTTGCAGAGAGGAGCCAACTGGTTGTGGAGTGGTGCAAACTTGTTGCAGATTGGTGAGGACTGGTTGCGGAGTGGTGCAAACTGGTTGCGGAGTGGTGCGAACTGGTTGCGGAGTGCTGTAAACAGGTTGCAGAGTGGTGCGAACTGGTTGCGGAGTGGTGCGAACTGGTTGAGGAGTGGTGCAAACTGGTTCCGGAGTGCTGTAAACAGGTTGCGGAGTGGTGTGAACTGGTTGCAGAGTGGTGCGAACAGGTTGCGGAGTGGTGTGAAGGGGTTGCGGAGTGGTGGGAACGGGTTGTGGAGTGGTGCCACCAGGTTGCGGATTGGTGCTTACCTGTTGCGGATTGGTGCAAAATGGTTGCATAGTGGTCCGAGCTGGTTGTGGAATGGTGCGAACTGGTTGTGGAGTGGTGCGAACTGGTTGCGGAGTGGTGCGAACGGGTTCCAGAGTAGTGCAAACGGGTTGGGAGTGCTGCGAACTGGTTGCGGAGTGGTGCAAGCTGGTTGAGAAGCGGTGCGAACTTGTTGCGGAGTGGTCGGGACTGGTTACGGAGTTGTGCGAACTGGTAGCGGAGTGGTGCGAATGGGTTGCAGAGTGGTAGGGAACTGGTTGCGGAGTGGTGCGAACTGGTTGCAGAGTGGAGGGAACTGGTTGTGGAGTGGTGCGAACTGGTTGTGGAGTGGTACGAACTGGTTGCGGAGTGGTGCGAACTGGGTGCGGAGTGGTGCGAACTGGTTGTGGAGTGGTACGAACTGGTTGCGGAGTGGTGCGAACTGGGTGCGGAGTGGTGCGAACTGGTTGTGGAGTGGTACGAACTGGTTGCGGAGTGGTGCGAACTGGGTGCGGAGTGGTGCGAACTGGTTGTGGAGTGGTACGAACTGGTTGCGGAGTGGTGCGAACTGGGTGCGGAGTGGTGCGAACTGGTTGTGGAGTGGTACGAACTGGTTGCGGAGTGGTGCGAACTGGGTGCGGAGTGGTGCGAACTGGTTGTGGAGTGGTACGAACTGGTTGCGGAGTGGTGCGAACTGGTTGCGGAGTGGTGCGAACTGGTTGAGGAGTGGTGCAAACTGGTTTTGGAGTGGTGCAAACTGGTTGCGGAGTGGTGCAAACTGGTTGCGGAGTTGTGCGAACTGATTGCGGAGTGGTGCGACCTGGTTGTGGAGTGGTGCTATTTGGTTGCGGAGTGGTGTGAACTGGTTGCCGTGTTGTGCAAACTGGTTGCGGAGTTGTTCGAACTGGTCGCGGAGTGATGCGAACTGGCTGGAGAGTGATACGAACTGGTTGAGGGGTGGTGCAAACTGGTTGCGGAGTGGCGTAAACTGGCTGTCGAGTGGCGCAAACTGCTTGCGGAGTGGTGCAAACTGGTTGCGGAGTGGTGCAAACTGGTTGCGGAGTAGTGCGAACTGGTTGCGGAGTGGTGCTAACTGGTTGCGGATTGGTGCAAACTGGTTGGAGAGTGGTGCGAACTGGTTGCGGAGTCGTTCGAACTGGTTGCGGAGTGGTGCAAACTGGTTGGAGAGTGGTGCGAACTGGTTGCGGAGTCGTTCGAACTGGTTGCGGAGTGGTGCAAACTGGTTGGGGAGTGGTGCGAACTGGTTGCGGAGTGCTTGGATGTGGTTGCGAAGTGGTGCGAACTGGTTGCGGAGTGTTGCGAACTGGTTGCGGAGTGGTGCAAACTGGTTGCAAAGTGGTACGAACTGGTTGCAAAATGGTGCAAACTGGTTGCAGAGTGGTACGAACGGGTTACGGAGTGGTGCGAACTGGTTGGGGAGTGGTGGGAACTGGCTGCGGAGTGTTGCGAACTGGTTGCAGAGTCATGCGCACTGGTTGCGGAGTCGTGCGAACTGGTTGCGGAGTGGTGCAAACTGGTTGTGGAGTGTTGCAAACTGGTTGCGGAGTGGTGCATACGGTTTGCAGATTGGTGCGAGCTGGCTGCAGAGTGGTGCAAACTGGTTGCGAAGTGGTGCGAACTGGTTGCGGACTGGTGCGAACTGGTTGTGGTGTGGTTCGAACTGGTTGCGGAGTCGTTCAAACCCGTTGCGGAGTGGTGCGAACTGGTGGTGGATTGGTGCAAACTGGTTGTGGAGTGGTACAAAATGGTTGCGGAGTGGTGCGAACTGGTTGCGGAGTGGTGCAAACTGGTTGCGAAGTGGTACGAACTGGTTGAAAAATGTTGCGAACTGGTTGCGGAGTGGTGGGAACTGGCTATGGAGTGGTGCGAACTGGTTGCAGAGTGGTGCGAACTGGCTATGGAGTGTTGCGAACTGGTTGCAAAATGGTACAAACTAGTTACGAAGTGGTGCAAACTGGTTGCAGTGTCGTGCAAACTGGTTGTGGACCAGTGCGAACTGGTTGCAAAGTGGTGCGAACTGGTTGTAGAGTGATGCGAACTGCTTGCGGAGTGGTTCGAACTGGTTGTAGAGTGATGCGAACTGTTTGCGGAGTGGTGCAACTGGTTGCGGAGTGGTGCAAACTGGTTGCATAGTGGTGCGAACTGGTTGCAGAGTGGAGCGAACTGGTTGTGGAGTGGTGCGAACTGGTTGCACAGTGGTGAGAACTGTTTGCGAAGTGGTGTGAACTAGTTGCAAAGTGGTGCAAACTGGCACGGAGTGGTGCGAACTGGTTGAGGAGTGGTGCAAACCGGTTGCGGAGTGGTGCAAACTGGTTGCGGAGTGGTGCGAACCGGTTGCGGAGTGGTGCGAACTGATTGCGGAGTGGTGCGAACTGGTTGTGGAGTGGTGCAAACTGGTTGGGGAGTGGTTCTAATTGGTTACAGAGTGGTGCGAACTGGTTGCGGAGTGGTGCAACCTGGTTGCGAAGTGGTATGAACTGGCTGAAAAATGATGCAAACTAGTTGCAGAGTGCGAACTTGTTATGGAGTGGTTCAAACTGGTTGCAGAGTGGTGCGAACTGGCTGCGGAGTTTTGCAAACTGGTTGCGAAGTGGTACAAACTAGTTGCAAAGTGGTGCAAACTGGTTGCAGAGTCGTGCGAACTGGTTGTGGACTAGTGCGAACTGGTTGCAAAGTGGTGTGAACTGGTTGCGGAGTGATGCGAACTGCTTGCGGAGTGGTGCGAACTGGTTACGGAGTGGTGTGAACTGGTTGCGGAGTGGTGCAAACTGGTTGCGGAGTGATGCAAACTCCTTGCGGAGTGGTGGGAACTGGTTGCAGAGTGGATCGAACTGGTTTTGGAGTGGTGCGAACCGGTTGCAGAGTGGTGAGAACTTGTTGCGGAGTGGTGCGAACTAGTTGCGAAGTGGTGCAAACTGGTACGGAGTGGTGTGAACTGGTTGAGGAGTGGTGCAAACTTGTTGCGGAGTGGTGCAAACTGGTCGCGGAGTTATTCTAACTGGTTACGAAGCGGTGCGAACTGGTTGCGGATTGGTGCAAACTGGTTGCGTAGTGGTGCGAACTGGTCGCAGAGTGGTGCAAACGGGTCCCAGAATGGTACAAACTGGTTGCAGATTGGTGCGAACTGGTTTCGGAGTGGTGCGAACTGGTTGCAGAAAGGTGCAAACTGGTTGCGGAGTGGTACATACTGGTTGCAGAGTGGTGCGAATTGGTTGCCGAGTGGTGCGAACTGGTTGCGGAGAGGTGCAAACTCGTTTCGGGGTGGTGCGAAATGGTTGTGGAGTGGTCGGAACTGGTTGCCAAGTGGTGCCAACTGGTTGCGGAGTGGTGCAAACTGGTTGCGGAGTGGTGCGAACTGGTTGCGGAGTGGTGCGAACTGGTTGTGGAGTGGTGCGCACTGGTTGCGGAGTGGTGCGAACTGGTTGCGCAGTGGTGCAAACTGGTTGCGGAGTGGTGCGAACTGGTCGCGGAGTGGTGCGAACTGGTTGTGGAGTGGTGCGCACTGGTTGCGGAGTGGTGCGAACTGGTTGCGGAGTGGTGCAAACTGGTTGCGGAGTGGTGCAAACTTGTTGCGGAGTGGTGCATCCTGGTTACGGAGTTGTGCGAATTGGTTGCGGAATTGTGCAAACTGGTTGCGGAGTGGTGCGAACTGGTTGCGGAGTGGTGCAAACTGGTTGCGGAGTGGTGGGAACTGGTTGCGGAGTGGTGCGGACTGGTTGCGGAGTGGTGCGAACTGGTTGCGGAGTTGTGCAAACTTGTTGCGGAGTCGTATGAACTGGTAGCGGAGTGATGCAAACTTGCTGGAGAGTGATGCGAACTGGTTTGGGGTGGTGCGAAATGGTTGCGGAGTGGTACCAACTGGTTGCGGAGTGGTGCGAACTAGTTGCGGAGTGGTGCAAACTGGTTGCAGAGTGGTGCAAACTGGGTGCGGAGTGGCGTTAACTGGCTGTCGAGTGGCGCAAACTGGTTGCGGAGTGGTGCAAACTGGTTGGCGACTGGTGCAAACTGGTTGCAGAGTCGTGCGAACTGGTTGTGGACTGGTGCGAACTGGTTGCAAAGTGGTGCGAACTGGTTGCGGAGTGGTGCGAACTGCTTGCGGAGTGGTGCGAACTGGTTATGGAGTGGTGTGAACTGGTTCCGGAGTGGTGCAAACTTGTTGCCGAGTGGTGCGAACTGGTTGCGGAGTGTAGCGAACTGGTTGTGGAGTGGTGCGAACTGGTTGCAGAGTGGTGAGAACTGGTTTCGGAGTGGTGGGAACTAGGTTCGGAGTGGTCCAAACTGGCACGGAGTGGTGCGAACTGGTTGAGGAGTTGTGCAAACTGGTTGCGGAGTGGTGCGAACTGGTTGCGGAGTGGTGCGAACTGATTGCGGAGTCGTGCGAACTGGTTGTGGAGTGGTGCAAACTGGTTGCGGCGTGGTGCGAACTGGTTGTGGAGTGTTCCGAACTGGTTGCCGAGTGGTGCATACGCGTTGCCAATTGGTGGGAGGTGGCTGCAGAGTGCTGCGAACTGGCTGTGGAGTGGTGCGATCTGGTTGCGGAGTGGTGCGAACTGGTTGCGGAGTGGTGCGAACTAGTAGCGGAGTGGTGCAAACTGGCACGGAGTGGTGTGAACTGGTTGACGAGTCGGACAAACTGGTTGCGGAGTGGTGCGAACTGGTTGGAAAATGCTGCGAACTGGTCGCGGAGGGGTACAAACTGGTTACGGAGTTGTGCGAACTGGTTGCGGAGTGGTGCGAACCGGTTGCGGAGTGGTGCGAACTGGTTGCGGAGGGGTGCGAACTGGTTGCGGAGTGGTGCGAACCGGTTGCGGAGTGGTGCGAACTGGTTGCGGAGGGGTGCGAACTGGTTGCGGAGTGGTGCGAACCGGTTGCGGAGTGGTGCGAACTGGTTGCGGAGTGGTACGAACTGGTTGCAGAGTCGTGGGCACTGGTTGTGGACTGGTGCGAACTGGTTGCGAAGTGGTGCGAACTGGTTGCGGAGTAGTGCGAACTGCTTGTGGAGTGGTGCGAACTGGTTGCAGAGTAGTGTGAACTGGCTGCGGAGTGGTGCAAACTGGTTGCGGAGTGGTGCGAACTGGTTTTGAAGTGGTGCGACTGGTTGTGGACTGGTGTGAACTCGTTGTAGTGTGGTTAGAACTGATTGCCGAGTGGTGCAAACTGGCACGGAGTGGTGCAAACTGGTTGGGGAGTGGTGCAAACTGGTTGCGGAGTGGTGCGAACTGGTTGCGGAGTGGTGCGAACTGATTGCGGAGTGGTGCGAACTGGTTATGGAGTGGTGCGAACTAGTTGCTGAGTGGTACAAAGTGGTTGCAGTGTGGAGGGGACTGGTTGTGGAGTGGTGAGAACTGGTAGCAGATTGGTGAGAACTGGTTGCGGAGTGGTGCGAGCTGGTTGTGGAGTGGTGCGAACTGGTTGCGGAGTGGTGCGAACTGGTTGCGGAGTGGTGCGAGCTGGTTGTGGAGTGGTGCGAACTGGTTGCGGAGTGGTGCGAACTGGTTGCGGAGTGGTGTAAACTGTTTGCGGAGTGGTGCGAACTGGTTGCGGAGTGGTGCGAACTGGTTGCCGAGTTGTGCGAACGTGTTGCGGAGTGGTGCGAATCGGTTGTGGAGTGGTGCGACCTGGTTGCGGATTGGTGCGTACTAGTTGCAGATTGGTGCGGATTGGTTGCATAGTGGTTTGAGCTGGTTGTGGAGTGGTGCGAACTGCTTGTGGAGTGGTGCAAACTGGTTGCGGAGTGGTGCAAACTGGTTGGGGAGTGGTGCGAACTGGTTGCGGAGTAGTGCAAAGGGGTCCGGAGTGCTGCGAACTGGTTGCGGAGTGGTGCAAGCTGGTTGCGGAGCTGTGCGAACTTGTTGCGGAGTGGTTTGGACTGGTTACGGGGTTATGTGAATTGGTTGCGGAGTGGTCCGAACGGGTTGCGGAGTGGTGGGCACTGGTTGCGGATTGGTGGGCACTGGATGCGGAGTGGTGGGCACTGGTTGCGGAGTGATGCCAACTGGCTGAAGAGTGGTGCAAACTGGTTGCGGGGAAATGCAAACGTGTTGCGGAGTGGTGCGAACTGGTTGCGGAGTGGTGCGAACTGGTTGAGGAGTGGTGCGAACTGGTTGCGGACTGGTGCGGACTGGTTGCGGAGTGGCATAAATTGGCTGTCGAGTGGGGCAAACTGGTTGCGGAGTGGTGCAAACTGGTTGCGGAGTGGTGCCAACTGGTTGTGGATTGGTGCGAACTGGTTGCGGAGTGGTCCGAACTGGTTGCGGAGTGGCATAAACTGGCTGTCGAGTGGTGCAAACTGGGTGCGGAGTGGCGCGAACTGGTTGCGGAGTGGCATAAACTGGCTGTCGAGTGGTGCAAACTGGGTGCGGAGTGGCGCGAACTGGTTGCGGAGTGGCATAAACTGGCTGTCGAGTGGTGCAAACTGGGTGCGGAGTGGCGCGAACTGGTTGCGGAGTGGTGCAAACTGGTTGCAGAGTGGTGCGGACTGGTTGCGGAGTGGTGCGAACTGGTTGCGGAGTGGTGCGAACTGACTGCGGCGTGGTGCGAACTGGTTGCGGATTGGTTCAGACCCGTTGCGGAGTGGTGCAAAATGGCGGCGGAGTGGTGCGAACTGGTTCCGGAGTGGTGCGAACTGGTTGGGGAGTGGTGCGAACAAGTTGCGGAGTGGTGCAAACCGGTTGCGGAGTGATACGAACTGGTTACAGAATGGTGCGAACTGGTTGCAGAGTGGTGCGAACTGGTCACGGAGTGGTGCGAACTGGTTGCGGAGTGGTGCGAACTGGCTGCGGAGTGTTGCGAACTGGTTGTGAAGTGGTACAAACTGGTTGTGGAGTGGTGCGAACGTCTTGTGGACTGGTGGGAACTGGTTGCAAAGTGGTGCGAGCTGGTTGCGGATTGGTGCGAACGGCTTGTGGAGTGGTGCGAACTGGTTGCGGAGTGGTGTGAACTGGTTCCGGAGTGGTGCAAACTGGTTGCCGAGTGGTGTGAATTGGTTGGGGTGTGGTGCGAACTGGTTGCAGAGTGGAGCGAACTCGTTGTGGAGTGGTGCGAACTGGTTGCAGGGTGGTGAGAACAGGTTGCGGAGTGGTGCGAACTAGTAGCGGAGTGGTGCAAACTGGCACGGAGTGGTGTGAACTGGTTGAGGAGTCGTACAAACTGGTTGCGGAGTGGTGCAAACTGGTTGCAAAGTGGTGCGAACTGGTTGCGGAGTGGTGCGAACTGATTGCGGGGTAGTGCGAACTGGTTGTGGAGTGGTGCAAACTGCTTGCGGAGTGGTTCTAACTGGTTACGGAGTGGTACGAACTGGTTGCGGAGTGTTGCGAACTGGTTGCGAAGTGGTGCAAACCGGTCTCAGAGAGGTGGGAACTGGTCGCAGAATGGTGCGAACTGGTTGCAGATTGGTGCGAACTAGTTGCGGAGTGGTGCGATCTGGTTGCAGAAAGGTATGAACTGGTTGCCGATTAGTGCATACTAGTTGCAGAGTGGTGCAAACCAGTTGCGGAGAGTTGCAAACTGGTTTTGGGGTGCTGGGAAGTGGTTGCGGAGTGGTGCGAGCTGGTTGTGGAGTTGTGCGAACTGGTTGCCGAGTGGTGCGAACTGGTTGCGGAGTGGTGCGAACTGGTTGCGGAGTGGTGCGAACTGGTTGCGGAGTGGTGCGAACTGGTTGCGGAGTGGTGCGAACTGATTTCCGAGTGGTGCAAATTGGTTATGGAGTGGTGCGAACTGGTTGCGGAGCGGTGCAAACTGGTTGCGGAGTGGTGCCTACGGGTCGTGGAGTGGTGCGAACTGGTTGCGAAGTGGTGCGAACTGTTGGCGGAGTTGTGCGAACTGGTTGGGGAGTGGTGTGAACTGGTTCCGGAGTGGTGCAAACTGGTTGCCGAGTGGTGCGAACTGGTTACGGAGTGGAGCAAACTGGTTGCGGAGTGGTGCAAACTGGCTGCTGAGTGGTGCGAACTGGTTGCGGAGTGGTGCGAACTGGTTGCGGACTGGTGCGAACTGGTTGCGGAGTGGTGTAAATTGTCTGTCCAGTGGCGCAAAGTGGTTGCGGAGTGGTGCAAACTGGTTGCGGAGTGGTGCAAACTGGCTGCTGAGTGGTGGGAACTGGTTGCGGAGTGATGCCAACTGGTTGCAGATTGGTGCAAACTGGTTGCGGAGTGGTGCGAACTGGTTGCGGAGTCGTTCGAAATGGTTGCGGAGTAGTGTAAACTGGTTGCGGAGTGGTGTGAACTGGTTGCGGAGTGGTGGGATAAGGTTGCGAAGTGGTGGGAACTGGTTGCGGAGTGGTGCGAACTGGTTGCAAAGTGGTGCGAACAGGTTGCGGAATGGTGCGAACTGGTTGCGGAGTGGTGCGAACTAGTTGCGGAGTGGTGTGAACTGGTTGGGGAGTGGTGCGAACTGGTTGCCGAGTGGTTCAAACCAGTTGCGAAGTGGTGCACACTGGCGGCGGAGTGTTGCGATCTGGTTGCGAAGTGGTACAAACTGGTTGCGGAGTGGTGCAAACTGGTTGCAGAGTAGTGCGAACTTGTTGTGGATTGGTGCGAACTGGTTGCAAAGTCATGCGAACTGGTTGCGGAGTGGTGCGAACTGCTTGCGGAGTGGTGCCAACTGGTTGCGGAGTGGTGTGAACTGGTTCCGGAGTGGTGCAAACTGGTTGCCGAGTGGTGCGAACTGGTTGCGGACTGGTGCGAACTGGTTGCAGAGTGGAGCGAACTGGTTGCGGAGTGGTGCGAACTCGTTGCGGAGTGGTGCGAACTGGTTGGGGAGTGGTGCGAACTGGTTGCGGAGTGGTCCGAACTAGTTGCGGAGGGGTGCAAACTCGCACGGAGTGGTGCGAACTGGTTGAGGAGTGGTGCAAACTGGTTGCAGAGTAGTGCGAACTGGTTGCGGAGTGGTGCGACCTGGTTTCGGAGTGGTGCGAGCTGGTTGCGGAGTGGTGCGAACTGGTTCAGGACTGGTGAGAACTGGTTGCGGAGTGGTGCGAACTGCTTGCGGAGTGGTGCGAACTGGTTGCGGACTGGTGCGAACTGGTTGCAGAGTGGAGCGAACTGGTTGCGGAGTGGTGCGAACTCGTTGCGGAGTGGTGCGAACTGGTTGGGGAGTGGTGCGAACTGGTTGCGGAGTGGTACGAACTGGTTGCGGAGTGGTGCGAACTAGTTGCGGAGTGGTGCGAACTGGTTGCGGAGTGGTGCGAACTGGTTGCAGAGTGGTGAGAACTGGTTGCGGAGTGGTCCGAACTAGTTGCGGAGTGGTGCAAACTCGCACGGAGTGGTGCGAACTGGTTGAGGAGTGGTGCAAACTGGTTGCAGAGTAGTGCAAACTGGTTGCGGAGTAGTGCAAACTGGTTGCGGAGTGGTGCGAACTGATTGCGGAGGGGTGCAAACTGGTTGTGGAGTGGTGCAAACTGGTTGCGGAGTGGTTCTAACTGGTTACAGAGTGGTGCAAACTGGTTGCGGAGTGGTGCGAACTGGTTGTAAAGTGGTGCGAACTGGTCGCAGAGTGGTGCGAACTGGCCGCAAAATGGTGCGAACTGGTTGCAGATTGGTGCAAACTGGTTGCGGAGTAGTGCGAACTGGTTGCCGAGTGGTGCGAACGAGTTGCGGAGAGGTGCCAACTGGTTTCGGGGTGGTGGGAAGTGGTTGCGGAGTGGTGCGAACTGGTTGCGGAGTGGTGCGAACTTGTTGCGGAGTGGTGCGAACTGGTTGCGGAGTGGTGCGACCTGGTTGCCCAGTGGTGCGAACTGGTTGCGGAGTGGTGCGAGCTGGTTGCGGAGTGGTGCGAACTGGTTGCGGAGTGGTGCGAACTGATTGCCGAGTGGTGCGAACTGGTTATGGAGTGGTGGGAACTGGTTGCGGAGTGGTGCGAACTGGTTACAGAGTGTAGCGAACTGATTGTGGAGTGGTGCGAACTGGTTGCAGATTGCTGAGAACTGGTTGCGGAGTGGTGCGAACTGGTTGCGGAGTGGTGCGAACTGGTTGCGGAGTGGTGTAAACTGGTTGCGGAGTGGTGCGAACTGGTTGCGGACTGGTGTGAACTGGTTGCCGAGTGGTGCAAACGGGTTGTGGAGTGGTGTGAATTGGTTGTGGAGTGGTGCGACCCGGTTTCGGATTGGTGCCTACTGGTTGCAGATTGGTGCGGATTGGTTGCATAGTGGTGCGAGCTGGTTGTGGAGTGGTGTGAACTGGTTGTGGAGTGGTGCGAACTGGTTGCGGACTGGTGCGAACCGGTTTCTAAGTGGTGCCAACTGGTTGGGGAGTAGTGCAAACGGGTTGGGAGTGCTGGGAACTGGTTGCGGAATCGTTCAAGCTGGTTGCGGAGTGGTGCGAACTTTTTGCGGAGTGGTTTGGACTGGTTACGGAGTTGTGCGAATGGGTTGCGGAGTGGTGCAAACGGGTTGTGGGAACTGGTTGCGGAGTGGTGCGAAATGGTTGCGGAGTGATTCAAACTGGTTGCGGAGTGGTGCAAACTGGTTGCGGAGTTGTACAAACTGGTTGCGGAGTCGTGCGAACTGGTCACGGAGTGATGCGAACTGGCCGCAGAGTGGTGTGAACAGGTTGCGCGGTGGTGTGAAATGGTTGCGGAATGGTGCGAACTGGTTGGGGAGTGGTGGGAACTGGTTGCGGAGTGGTGCGAACTGGTTGCGGACTGGTGCGAACTGGTTGCGGAGTGGTGTAAATTGGCTGTCGAGTGGCGCAAACTGGTTGCGGAGTGGTGCAAACTGGTTTTGGAGTGGTGCGAACTGGCTGCGGAGTGGTGCGAACAGGTTGCGGAGTGGTGCGAACTGGTTGCGGAGTGGTGCAAACTGGTTGCGGAGTAGGTGCGAACTGGCTGCGGCGTGGTGCGAACTGGTTGCGGAGTGGTTCGAACTGGTTGCGGAGTGGTTGAAACCCGTTGTGGAGTGGTGCGAGCTGGCGGCAGAGTGGTGCGAACTGTTTGCGGAGTGGTGCGAACTGGTTTTGGAGGGGTGCGAACTGGTTGCGGAGTGGTGTGAACTGGTTGCAGAGTGGTGCAAACTGCTTGCGGAGTGGTGTGAACTGGTTGTGGAGAAGTGTGAACTGGTTGCGGGGTGGTGCGAACTGGTTGCGGGGTGGTGCCAACTGGTTGCGGAGTGGTGCGAACTGGTTGCGGTCTGGTGCCAACTGGTTGCGGAGTGGTGCGAACTGGTTGCGGTCTGGTGCCAACTGGTTGCGGAGTGGTGCGAACTGGTTGCGGTCTGGTGCCAACTGGTTGCGGAGTGGTGCGAACTGGTTGCGGTCTGGTGCCAACTGGTTGCGGAGTGGTGCGAACTGGTTGCGGTCTGGTGCCAACTGGTTGCGGAGTGGTGCGAACTGGTTGCGGTCTGGTGCCAACTGGTTGCGGAGTGGTGCGAACTGGTTGCGGTCTGGTGCCAACTGGTTGCGGAGTGGTGCGAACTGGTTGCGGTCTGGTGCCAACTGGTTGCGGAGTGGTGCGAACTGGTTGCGGTCTGGTGCCAACTGGTTGCGGAGTGGTGCGAACTGGTTGCGGTCTGGTGCCAACTGGTTGCGGAGTGGTGCGAACTGGTTGCGGTCTGGTGCCAACTGGTTGCGGAGTGGTGCGAACTGGTTGCGGTCTGGTGCCAACTGGTTGCGGAGTGGTGCGAACTGGTTGCGGTCTGGTGCCAACTGGTTGCGGAGTGGTGCGAACTGGTTGCGGTCTGGTGCCAACTGGTTGCGGAGTGGTGCGAACTGGTTGCGGTCTGGTGCCAACTGGTTGCGGAGTGGTGCGAACTGGTTGCGGAGTGGTGTGATCTGGTTGTGGAGTGGTGCCAACTGGTTGCGGAGTGGTGCGAACTGGTTGCGGTCTGGTTCGAACTGGTTGCTGAGTGGTGCGAACTGGTTGCGGAGTGGTGCGAACTGGTTGCGGAGTGGTGTGAACTGGTTGCAGAGTGGTGCAAACTGCTTGCGGAGTGGTGTGAACAGGTTGTGGAGAAGTGTGAACTGGTTGCGGGGTGGTGCGAACTGTTTGCACGGTGGTGCCAACTGGTTGCGGAATGGTGCCGACTGGTTTCGGAGTGGTGCTAACTGGTTGCGGAGTGGTGCAAACTCGTTGCGAAGTGGTGTAATTGTATGCATAGTGGTGCCAACTATTTGCGGACAGGTGCGAACCGGTTGCGGGGTGATGCGAACTGGTTGCGGAGTGGTGAGAACTGGCTGCGGAGTGGTGCACACTGGTTGCGGAGTGGTGCGAACTGGTTGCGGAGTGGTGCGAACTGGTTGCGGAGTGGTGCGAACTGGTTGCGGAGTGGTGCGAACCGGTTGCGGGGTGATGCGAACTGGTTGCGGAGTGGTGAGAACTGGCTGCGGAGTGGTGCACACTGGTTGCGGAGTGGTGCGAACTGGTTGCGGAGTGGTGCAAACTGGTTGCGGATTGGTGCGAACTGGATGCGGAGTGGTGCGAAGTGGTTGCGGAGTTGTACGAACTGGTTGCAGAGTGTTGCAAACGGGTTGCGGAGTGGTGCTAACTGGTTGCGGAGTTGTGCGAACTGGTTGTGGAGTGGTCCCAACTGGTTGCGGAGTGGTGCCAACTGGTTGCGGAGTGGTAAGAACTTGTTGCAGAGTGCTGCGAACTGGTTGCGGAGTGGTGCCATCTGGTTGCTGAGTGGTGCGAACTGGTTGCGAAGTGGTGGGACCTGGTTGCGGAGTGATGCGAACTGGCTGAGGAGCAGTGCGAACTGGATGCGGAGTGCTGCGATATGGTTGCGGAGGTGTGCATACTGGTTCCGGAGTGGTGTGAACTGGTTGCAGAGTGGTATGAACTGGTTGCAGAGTGGTGCAAACTGGTTACAGAGTGGAGAGAACTGGTTGTGGAGCTAAGCGAAATGGTTGCGAAGTGGTGCAATTGGTTGCGGAGTGGTGCGAACTGGTTGCGCATTGGTGCGAACTGGTTGCGGAGTGGTGCAAACTGGTTGCGGAGTGGTGCAAAATGGTTGCAAAGTGGTGCGAACTGGTTGCGTAGTGGTGCGAACTGGTTGCGGAGTGGTGCAAATGGGTTGCAGAGTGGTGCGAACTGGTTGCGGAGCTGTGCGAACTGGTTGCGGAGTGGTGCGAACTGGATGCGGCGTGGTAAGAACATGTTGCGGAGTGGTGCGAACTCGTTGCGGAGTGGTGCAAAATGGTTGCGGAGTGGTGCGAACTGGTTGCGGACTGGTGCCAACTGGTTGCGGAGTGGTGCGAACTGGTTGCGGACTGGTGCCAACTGGTTGCGGAGTGGTGCGAACTGGTTGCGGACTGGTGCCAACTGGTTGCGGAGTGGTGCGAACTGGTTGCGGACTGGTGCCAACTGGTTGCGGAGTGGTGCGAACTGGTTGCGGACTGGTGCCAACTGGTTGCGGAGTGGTGCGAACTGGTTGCGGACTGGTGCCAACTGGTTGCGGAGTGGTGCGAACTGGTTGCGGACTGGTGCCAACTGGTTGCGGAGTGGTGCGAACTGGTTGCGGACTGGTGCCAACTGGTTGCGGAGTGGTGCGAACTGGTTGCGGACTGGTGCCAACTGGTTGCGGAGTGGTGCGAACTGGTTGCGGACTGGTGCCAACTGGTTGCGGAGTGGTGCGAACTGGTTGCGGACTGGTGCCAACTGGTTGCGGAGTGGTGCGAACTGGTTGCGGACTGGTGCCAACTGGTTGCGGAGTGGTGCGAACTGGTTGCGGACTGGTGCCAACTGGTTGCGGAGTGGTGCGAACTGGTTGCGGACTGGTGCCAACTGGTTGCGGAGTGGTGCGAACTGGTTGCGGACTGGTGCCAACTGGTTGCGGAGTGGTGCGAACTGGTTGCGGACTGGTGCCAACTGGTTGCGGAGTGGTGCGAACTGGTTGCGGACTGGTGCCAACTGGTTGCGGAGTGGTGCGAACTGGTTGCGGACTGGTGCCAACTGGTTGCGGAGTGGTGCGAACTGGTTGCGGACTGGTGCCAACTGGTTGCGGAGTGGTGCGAACTGGTTGCGGACTGGTGCCAACTGGTTGCGGAGTGGTGCGAACTGGTTGCGGACTGGTGCCAACTGGTTGCGGAGTGGTGCGAACTGGTTGCGGACTGGTGCCAACTGGTTGCGGAGTGGTGCGAACTGGTTGCGGACTGGTGCCAACTGGTTGCGGAGTGGTGCGAACTGGTTGCGGACTGGTGCCAACTGGTTGCGGAGTGGTGCGAACTGGTTGCGGACTGGTGCCAACTGGTTGCGGAGTGGTGCGAACTGGTTGCGGAGTGGTGCAATCTGGTTGCGGAGTGGTGCGAACTGGTTTCAGAGTGGTGCGAACTGGATGCGGAGTGGTGTGAACTGGCTGCGGAGTGGTGCGAACTGGCTGCGGAGTGGTGCGAACTGGAGCGGAGGGGTGCGAACTGTTTGCGGAGTGGTGCCAACTGGTTTTGGAGGGGTGCACACTCATTGCTGTTTGGTGCGAACTGGTTGCGGAGTAGTGCAAACTGGTTGCGGAGTAGTTCAAACTGGTTGCGGAGTGGTGCAAACTGGTTGCGGAGTGGTGCGAACTGGTTGCGGAGTGGTGCGACCTGGTTGCAGAGTGGTGCAAGCTAGTTGCGAAGTGGAGCAAACGGGTTGCGGAGTGGTGCGAACTGGTTGCGGAGTGATGCGAACTGGTTGCGGAGTGGTGCAAACTGATTGCGAAGTGGTGCGACTGGTTGCGGAGTGGTACAAACGGGTTGCGTAGTTGTGCAAACTGGTTGCGGTGTGGTGCGATCTGGTTACAGAGTAGTGCCAACTGGTTGCGGAGTGGGGCGAGTTGGTTGCGAAGTGGTGCGAACTAGTTGCAGAGCGGTGCAAACTGGTTGCAGAGTGGTGCAAACTGGTTGCGGAGTGATGCGAACTGGTTGCAGATGGGTGCAAACTGGTTTAGGAGTTGTGTGAACTGGTTGCTGAGTGGTGCAAGCTGGTTGTAGAGTGGTAAAAACTGGTTGCCGAGTGATGCGAACTGGCAGCGCAGTGTTGTGAACTGGTTGCAGAATGGTGCGAACTGGTTGCGTAGTGGTGCGAACTGGATGCCGAGTGGTGTGAACTGGTTGCGGAGTGGTGTGAATTGGTTGCGGAGTGGTGCGAACTGGTTGCGGAGTGGTGCAAACTGGTTGCAGAGTGGTGCGAACGGGTTGCGGAGTGGTGGGAACTGGTTACGGAGTGGTGCGAACCGGTTGCGGATGGTGCAAAACAGTTGCGGAGTTGTGCGAACTGGTTGCAGAGTGGTGCGAACTTGTTGCGGAGTGGTGCAAACTGGTTGCGGAGTGGTGCGAACTGGTTGCCGAGTTGTAGGAACTGGTTAGGGAGTGGTGCAAACTAGATGTGAAGTGGTGATAACTGGTTGGGGGATGGTGGAAACTGGTTGCGAAGTGGTTCGATCTGGTTGCGGAGTGGTGCAAACTGGTTGCGGAGTGGTGCGAACAAGTTTCGGAGTTGTGCGAACTGGTTGCGGTGTGGTGCGAACTGGTTGCGGAGTGGTGCAAACTGGATGCGGAGTGGTGCGAACTGGTTGCGTAGTGGTGCGAACTGGTTGCAGAGCGGTGCAAACTGGCTGCGGAGTGGTGC
>SZWC01004892.1:116190-126944 GCA_023375785.1 Penium margaritaceum
TGGTTGCGGAGTGGTGCAAACTGGTTGCAGAGTGGTGTGAACTGGCTGGGGAGTGGTGCAATCTGGATACGGAATGGTGTGATCTGGCTGCGGAGTGGTGTGAACTGGTTGTGGAGTGGTGCAATCAGGCTGCACAGTGGTGCGAACTGGTTGTGGAGTGGTGGGAACTGGTTAGGGAGTGGTGCAAGCTGGTTGCGGAGTGGTGTTAACTGGCTGCGGAATGGTGCGAATTGGCTTCGGAGTGGTGCGAAATGGTGCGGAGTGGTGCGAACTGGTTGCGGAGTGGTGCCACGTGGTTTTGGAGGGGTGCAAACTCGTTGCTGTTTGGTGCGAACTGGTTGCAGAGAAGTGCGAACTAGTTGCGGAGTGGTGCAAACTGGTTGCGGAGTGGTGCAAACTGGTTGCGGAGTGGTGCGAACTGGTTGCGGAGTGGTGCGAACTGGTTGCGGTGTGGTGCGAACTGGTTACGGAGTGGTTCCAACTGGTTGCGGAGTGGTGCGAACTGGTTGCGGTGTGGTGCGAACTGGTTACGGAGTGGTTCCAACTGGTTGCGGAGTGGTGCGAACTGGTTGCGGAGTGGTGCAAACTGGTTGTGGAGTGGTGCAAACTGGTTGCGGTGTGGTGCGAACTGGTTACGGAGTGGTTCCAACTGGTTGCGGAGTGGTGCGAATTGGTTGCGGAGTGGTGCGAACTGGTTGCGGAGTGGTTCAAACTAGTTGCAGAGTGGTGCGGACTGGTTGCGGATGGGTGCAAACTAGTTACGGAGTGGTGTGAACTGGTTGCTGAGTGGTGCAAGCTGGTTGCAGAGTGGTAAAAACTGGTTGCCAAGTGGTGCGAACGGATTGCGGAGTGGTATGAACTGGTTGCAGAATGGTGCGAACTGGTTGTGGAGTGGTGCCAACTGGTTGCGGGGTGGTGCAAACTGGTTGCGGAGTGGTTGGAACTGGTTGCGGAGTGGTGCAAACTGCTTGCACAGTGGTGCGAACGGGTTGCGGATTGGTGCGAACTGGTTACGGAGTGGTGCGAACTGGTTGCGGAGTAGTGCAAAATAGTTGCGGAGTTGTGCGAACTGGTTGCGGAGTGGTGCAAGCTGGCTGCGATGTGGTGCGAACTGGTTGTGTAGTGGTGCGAACTGGTTGCGGAGTGGTGGAAACTGGTTGCGGAGTGGTGCGAATTGGTTGCGGAGTGGTGCGACATGGTTGCGGATTGGTGCAAACTGGTTGCGGAGTGGTGCGAACTGGCTGCGGAGTGGTGCCAAGTGGTTGCGGAGTGGTGCCAACTGGTTGCGGAGTGGTGCAAACTGGTTGCGGAGTGGTGCAAACTGGTTGCGGAGTGGTGCAAACTGGTTGCGGAGTGGTGCAAACTGGTTGCGGAGTGGTGCAAACTGGTTGCGGAGTGGTGCAAACTGGTTGCGGAGTGGTGCAAACTGGTTGCGGAGTGGTGCAAACTGGTTGCGGAGTGGTGCAAACTGGTTGCGGAGTGGTGCAAACTGGTTGCGGAGTGGTGCAAACTGGTTGCGGAGTGGTGCAAACTGGTTGCGGAGTGGTGCAAACTGGTTGCGGAGTGGTGCAAACTGGTTGCGGAGTGGTGCAAACTGGTTGCGGAGTGGTGCAAACTGGTTGCGGAGTGGTGCAAACTGGTTGCGGAGTGGTGCAAACTGGTTGCGGAGTGGTGCAAACTGGTTGCGGAGTGGTGCAAACTGGTTGCGGAGTGGTGCAAACTGGTTGCGGAGTGGTGCAAACTGGTTGCGGAGTGGTGCAAACTGGTTGCGGAGTGGTGCAAACTGGTTGCGGAGTGGTGCAAACTGGTTGCGGAGTGGTGCAAACTGGTTGCGGAGTGGTGCAAACTGGTTGCGGAGTGGTGCAAACTGGTTGCGGAGTGGTGCAAACTGGTTGCGGAGTGGTGCAAACTGGTTGCGGAGTGGTGCAAACTGGTTGCGGAGTGGTGCAAACTGGTTGCGGAGTGGTGCAAACTGGTTGCGGAGTGGTGCAAACTGGTTGCGGAGTGGTGCAAACTGGTTGCGGAGTGGTGCAAACTGGTTGCGGAGTGGTGCAAACTGGTTGCGGAGTGGTGCAAACTGGTTGCGGAGTGGTGCAAACTGGTTGCGGAGTGGTGCAAACTGGTTGCGGAGTGGTGCAAACTGGTTGCGGAGTGGTGCAAACTGGTTGCGGAGTGGTGCAAACTGGTTGCGGAGTGGTGCAAACTGGTTGCGGAGTGGTGCAAACTGGTTGCGGAGTGGTGCAAACTGGTTGCGGAGTGGTGCAAACTGGTTGCGGAGTGGTGCAAACTGGTTGCGGAGTGGTGCAAACTGGTTGCGGAGTGGTGCAAACTGGTTGCGGAGTGGTGCAAACTGGTTGCGGAGTGGTGCAAACTGGTTGCGGAGTGGTGCAAACTGGTTGCGGAGTGGTGCAAACTGGTTGCGGAGTGGTGCAAACTGGTTGCGGAGTGGTGCAAACTGGTTGCGGAGTGGTGCAAACTGGTTGCGGAGTGGTGCAAACTGGTTGCGGAGTGGTGCAAACTGGTTGCGGAGTGGTGCAAACTGGTTGCGGAGTGGTGCAAACTGGTTGCGGAGTGGTGCAAACTGGTTGCGGAGTGGTGCAAACTGGTTGCGGAGTGGTGCAAACTGGTTGCGGAGTGGTGCAAACTGGTTGCGGAGTGGTGCAAACTGGTTGCGGAGTGGTGCAAACTGGTTGCGGAGTGGTGCAAACTGGTTGCGGAGTGGTGCAAACTGGTTGCGGAGTGGTGCAAACTGGTTGCGGAGTGGTGCAAACTGGTTGCGGAGTGGTGCAAACTGGTTGCGGAGTGGTGCAAACTGGTTGCGGAGTGGTGCAAACTGGTTGCGGAGTGGTGCAAACTGGTTGCGGAGTGGTGCAAACTGGTTGCGGAGTGGTGCAAACTGGTTGCGGAGTGGTGCAAACTGGTTGCGGAGTGGTGCAAACTGGTTGCGGAGTGGTGCAAACTGGTTGCGGAGTGGTGCAAACTGGTTGCGGAGTGGTGCAAACTGGTTGCGGAGTGGTGCAAACTGGTTGCGGAGTGGTGCAAACTGGTTGCGGAGTGGTGCAAACTGGTTGCGGAGTGGTGCAAACTGGTTGCGGAGTGGTGCAAACTGGTTGCGGAGTGGTGCAAACTGGTTGCGGAGTGGTGCAAACTGGTTGCGGAGTGGTGCAAACTGGTTGCGGAGTGGTGCAAACTGGTTGCGGAGTGGTGCAAACTGGTTGCGGAGTGGTGCAAACTGGTTGCGGAGTGGTGCAAACTGGTTGCGGAGTGGTGCAAACTGGTTGCGGAGTGGTGCAAACTGGTTGCGGAGTGGTGCAAACTGGTTGCGGAGTGGTGCAAACTGGTTGCGGAGTGGTGCAAACTGGTTGCGGAGTGGTGCAAACTGGTTGCGGAGTGGTGCAAACTGGTTGCGGAGTGGTGCAAACTGGTTGCGGAGTGGTGCAAACTGGTTGCGGAGTGGTGCAAACTGGTTGCGGAGTGGTGCAAACTGGTTGCGGAGTGGTGCAAACTGGTTGCGGAGTGGTGCAAACTGGTTGCGGAGTGGTGCAAACTGGTTGCGGAGTGGTGCAAACTGGTTGCGGAGTGGTGCAAACTGGTTGCGGAGTGGTGCAAACTGGTTGCGGAGTGGTGCAAACTGGTTGCGGAGTGGTGCAAACTGGTTGCGGAGTGGTGCAAACTGGTTGCGGAGTGGTGCAAACTGGTTGCGGAGTGGTGCAAACTGGTTGCGGAGTGGTGCAAACTGGTTGCGGAGTGGTGCGAACTGGTTACGGAGTGGTGCAAACTGGTTGCGGAATGGTGCGAACTGGTTGCGGAGTGGTGCGAACTGGTTGTGGAGTGGTGCCAACTGGTTGCGGAGTAGTGCCAAGTGGTTGCGGAGTGGTGCCAACTGGTTGCGGAGTGGTTCGACCAGGTTACGGAGTGGTGCGAACTGCTTGCGGAGTGGTGCAAACTGGTTGCAGAATGGTGCGAACTGGTTGTGGAGTCGTACGAACTGGTTGCGGATGGTGCGAACTTGTTGCTGAGTGATGCGAACTGGTTGCGGAGTGGTACAAACTGGTTGCGGAATGGTGCGAACTGGTTGCGGAGTGGTGCGAACTGGTTACGGAGTGGTGCAAACTGGTTACGAAGTGGTGTGAACTGGTTACAGAGAGGTGCAAACTGGGCGCGGAATGGTGCGAACTGGTTGCGGAGTGGTGCGGACTGGTTGCGGAGTGGTGCGAACTGGCTGCGGAGTGGTGCCAACTGGTTGCGGAGTGGTGCCAACTGGTTGCGGAGTGGTGCGAACTGGTTGTGGAGTGATGCAAAATAGTTGCGGAGTTGTGCTAACTGGTAGCAAAGTGGTGCGAACTGGTTGCGGAGTGGCACGAAATGGTTGTGGATTAGTGCGAACTGGTTGCGGAGTGGCGCAAACTGGTTGCGGAGTGGTGCAAGCTGGTTGCGGAATGGTACAAACTGGTTGCGGAGTGGTGCGAACTGGTTGCGGAGTGGTGCGAACTGGTTGCAGAGTGGTGCTAACTGGCCGGGGACTCCTGCAAACTGGATGCGGAGTGGTGCAAACTGGCTACGAAGTGGTGCGAACCGGTTGCAGAGTGGTGCGAACTGGTTGCGGAGTGGTGCAAGCTGGTTGCGGACTGGTGTGAACTGGTTGCGAACTGGTTGCAGAGTGGTGCGAACTGACTGGGGAGTCGTGCGAACTGGATGCAGAGTGGTGCGAACTGGCTGGGGAGTGGTGCCAACTGGTTTTGGAGGGGTGCAAACTGGATGCCGTTTGGGGCGAACTAGTCGCGGAGTAGTGCAAACTGGTTGCGGAGTGGTGCCAACTGGTTGCGGAGTGGTGCCAACAGGTTGCAGAGTGGTGCGAAGTGATTGCGGACTAGTCCGAACTGGTTGCGGAGTGGTGCAAACTGGTTGCGGAGTGGTGCGAACTGGTTGCGGAGTGGTGCAAACTGGTTGCGGAGTGGTGCGAACTGGTTGCGGAGTGGTGCAAACTGGTTGCGGAGTGGTGCAAACTGGTTGCTGAGTGTTGCAAACTGGTTGCAAAGTGGTGCGAACTGGTTGCAAAGTTGTGCGAACTGGTTGCCGAGTGCTGTGAAGTGGTTGCAGAGTGGTGCGAACTGGTTTCGGAGTTGTGCAAACTGGTTGCGGAGTGGTGGGAACTGGTTGCGGAGTGGTACGAACTGGTTGTGGAGTGGTGCAAACTGGTTGCGGATTGGTGCGAACTGGTTGCGGATTGGTGCAAACTGGTTGCGAAGTGGTGTGAACTGGCTGGGGAGTGGTGCGAACTGGATGCGGAGTGGTGCAAACAGGCTGCGGAGTGGTGCGAACTGGTGCGGAGTGGTGCGAACTGGTGCGGAGGGTGCGAACTGGTTCTGGAGTGGTGCCAACTACTTTTGGAGGGGTGCAAACTGGTTGCTGTTTGATGCGAATTGGTTGCGAGGAAGTGCGAACTGGTTTTGGAGTGGTGTAACCTGGTTGCGGAGTGGTGCAAACCGGTTGCGGAGTGGTGCCAACTGGTTGCGGAGTGGTGCGAAGTGGTTGTGGAGTGGTGCCAACTGGTTGCGGAGTGGTGCCAACTCGTTGCGCAGTGGTGGCAACTTGTTTCGGATTGGTGGGAACTGGTTGCGGAGTGGTGCAAACTGGTTGCGGAGTGGTGCGAACTGGTAGTGGAGTGGTGCAAGCTTGTTGCGGATGGTGCAAACTAGCTGGGGAGTGGTGCAAACTGGTTGCGGGGTGGTGAAAACTGGTTGCAGAGTGGTGCGAACTCGTTGCGGAGTGGTGCAAACTGGTTGGAGAGTGGTGCGAACTGGTTACAAAGTGGTGCAAGCTGAGTTCGGAGTGGTCCAAACTGGTTGCGGAGTGGTGCAAACTGGTTGCGGAGTGGTGCGAACTCGTTGCGGAGTGGTGCGAACCGGTTGCAGAGTGGTGCGAACTGGTTGCGGACTGGTGCGAACTGGTTGCGGGGTGGTCCGAGCTGGTTGCGGAGTGGTGCAAAAAAGTTGCGGAGTGGTGCGAACTGGTTGCGTAGTGGTTGTGGAGCGCTGCGAACTGGTTGCAGAGTGGTGCGAACTAGTTGCTGAGTGGTGCGAACTGGTTGCGGAGTGGTGCGCACTGGTTGCAGAGTGGTGCAAACTGGTTGCGGAGTGATGCGAACTGGTTGCGGAGTGGTGCGAACTCGTTGCGGAGTGGTGCGAACCGGGTGTGGAGTGCTGCAAACTGGTTGCGGAGTGGTGCGAGCTGGTTGCGGAGTGGTGCAAACTGGTTGCGATGTGGTGCGAACTGGTTGTGTAGTGGTGCGAACTGGTTGCGGAGTGGTGCGCACTGGTTGCAGAGTGGTGCAAACTGGTTGCGGAGTGATGCGAACTGGTTGCGGAGTGGTGCGAACTCGTTGCGGAGTGGTGCGAACCGGGTGTGGAGTGCTGCAAACTGGTTGCGGAGTGGTGCGAGCTGGTTGCGGAGTGGTGCAAACTGGTTGCGGAGTGGTGCGAACTGGTTGCGGAGTGGTGCGAACTGGATGCGGAGTGGTGTGAACTGGTTGCGGAGTGGTGTGAACTGGTTGCGGAGTGGTGCGAACTGGTTGCGGAGTGGTGCAAACTGGTTGCAGAGTGGTGCGAACGGGTTGCGGAGTGGTGGGAACTGGTTACGGAGTGGTGCGAACCGGTTGCGGAGTGGTGCAAAACAGTTGCGGAGTTGTGCGAACTGGTTGCAGAGTGGTGCGAACTTGTTGCTAAGTGGTGCAAACTGGTTGCGGAGTGGGGTGAACTGGTTGCGGAGTGGTAGGAACTGGTTGGGGAGTGGTGCAAACTGGATGTGAAGTGGTGATAACTGGTTGGGGGATGGTGGAAACTGGTTGCAAAGTGGTTCGATCTGGTTGCGGAGTGGTGCAAACTGGTTGCGGAGTGGTGTGAACTTGTTTGGGAGTGGTGCGAACTGGTTGCAAAGTTGTGCGAACTGGTTGCGGTGTGGTGTGAACTGGTTGCGGAGTGGTGCAAACTGCATGCGGAGTTGTGCGAACTGGTTGCGTAGTGGTGCGAACTGGTTGTAGAGCGGTGCGAACTGGCTGCGGAGTGGTGCGAACTGGTTGCGGAGTGGTGCGAACTGGTTGCAGAGTGGTGCGAACTGGCTGGGGAGTTGTGCAAACTGGATGCGGAGTGGTGCGAACTGGCTGCGGAGTGGTGCAAACTGGCTGTGGAGTGGTGCCTACTGGTTGCAGAGTGGAGCAAACTGGCTGCGGAGTGGTGCCAACTGGTTGCGGAGTGGTGCGAACTGGCTGCGGAGTGGTGCAAACTGGCTGTGGAGTGGTGCCTACTGGTTGCAGAGTGGAGCAAACTGGCTGCGGAGTGGTGCCAACTGGTTGCGGAGTGGTGCGAACTGGCTGCGGAGTGGTGCAAACTGGCTGTGGAGTGGTGCCTACTGGTTGCAGAGTGGAGCAAACTGGCTGCGGAGTGGTGCCAACTGGTTGCGGAGTGGTGCGAACTGGCTGCGGAGTGGTGCAAACTGGCTGTGGAGTGGTGCCTACTGGTTGCAGAGTGGAGCAAACTGGCTGCGGAGTGGTGCCAACTGGTTGCGGAGTGGTGCGAACTGGCTGCGGAGTGGTGCAAACTGGCTGTGGAGTGGTGCCTACTGGTTGCAGAGTGGAGCAAACTGGCTGCGGAGTGGTGCCAACTGGTTGCGGAGTGGTGCGAACTGGCTGCGGAGTGGTGCAAACTGGCTGTGGAGTGGTGCCTACTGGTTGCAGAGTGGAGCAAACTGGCTGCGGAGTGGTGCCAACTGGTTGCGGAGTGGTGCGAACTGGCTGCGGAGTGGTGCAAACTGGCTGTGGAGTGGTGCCTACTGGTTGCAGAGTGGAGCAAACTGGCTGCGGAGTGGTGCCAACTGGTTGCGGAGTGGTGCGAACTGGCTGCGGAGTGGTGCAAACTGGCTGTGGAGTGGTGCCTACTGGTTGCAGAGTGGAGCAAACTGGCTGCGGAGTGGTGCCAACTGGTTGCGGAGTGGTGCGAACTGGCTGCGGAGTGGTGCAAACTGGCTGTGGAGTGGTGCCTACTGGTTGCAGAGTGGAGCAAACTGGCTGCGGAGTGGTGCCAACTGGTTGCGGAGTGGTGCGAACTGGTTGCGGAGTGGTGCCAACTGGTTGCTGAGTGGTGTAATCTGGTTGCCGAGTGGTGGAAACTGGTTGCGGTGTGGTGCGAACTAGTTACGGAGAGGTGCCAACTGGTTGCGGAGTGGGGCGAACTGCTCGCGTAGTGGTGCGAACTGGTTGCGGAGTGGTGCAAACTGGTTGCAGAGTGGTGTAAACGCGTTGCAAAGTGGTGCGAAATGGTTGCGGATGGGTGCAAACTGGTTTCGGAGTGGTGTGAACTTGTTGCTGAGTGGTGCAAGCTGGTTGAAGAGTGGTACAAACGGGTTTCCAAGAGATGCGAATTGGTTGCGGAGTGGTGTGCACTGGTTGCAGAATGGTGCAAACTGGTTGCGGAGTGGTGCCAACTGGTTGCTGAGTGGTGTGAACTGGTTGCGGAGTGGTGCGAACTGGTTTTGGAGTGGTGCGAACTGGTTGGGGAGTGGTGCGAACTGGTTGCATAGTGGTGCAAACTGGTTGCAGAGTGGTGCGAACGGGTTGCGGTGTGGTGCGAACTGGTTACGGAGTTGTGCAAACTGGTTGCAGAGTGGTGCGAACTGGTTGCGGAGTGGTGCAAAATAGTTGCGAAGTTATGCGAACTGGTTGCAGAGTGGTGCGAGCTGGTTGCGGAGTGGTGCAAACTGGCTCCGGAATGGTGTGAACTGGTTGGGGAGCGGTGCGAACTGGTTGCGGAGTGGTGCCAACTGGTTGCGGAGTGGTGCCAACGCGTTGCGGAGTGGTGGGAACTGGTTGCGGAGTGGAACGAACTGGTTGCCGAGTGGTGCAAACTGGTTGCGGAGTGGTACGAACTGGTTGCGGAGTGGTGCGAACGGGTTGCGGAGTGGCGCAAACTGGTTGCGGAGTGGTGGGAACCGGTTGCGAAGTGGTGTGAACTGGTTGCGGAGTGGTCCAAATTGGTTGCGGAGTGGTGCAAATCGGTTGCGAAGTGGTGCGAACTGGTTGCGGAGGGGTGGGAACCGGTTGCGGAGTGGTGCGAACTGGTTACGGAGTGGTGCCAACTGGTTGCGGTGTGGTGTGAATTGGTTCCGGAGTGGTGCGAACTGGTTGCAGAGTCGTGCAAACTGGTTGTAGAGTGGTGCAAACTGGTTGGAAAGTGGTGCGAACTGGCTGCGGAGGGGTGCAAACTGGTTTCGAAGTGGTGTGAACGGGTTGCTGAGTCGTGCAAGCTGGTCGCAGAGTGGTAAAAACGGGTTGCCGAGAGGTGCGAACTGGTTGCGAAGTGGTGTTAACTGTCTGCAAAGTGGTGCGAACTGGTTGCGGAGTGGTACGAACAGGTTGCGGAGTGGTGTGAACTGGTTGCGGCGTGGTGCAAACTGGCTGCGGAGTGGTGCAAACTGGTGCGGAGTGGTGCGAACTGGTTGCGCAGTGGTGTGAACTGGTTGGAAAGTGGTGCAAACTGGTTGCAGCGTGGTGCGAACTGGTGCGGAGTGGTGCGAACTTGTTGCGGAGTGGTGCGAACTGGTTGCGCAGTGGTGTGAACTGGTTGGAAAGTGGTGCAAACTGGTTGCAGCGTGGTGCGAACTGGTGCGGAGTGGTGCGAACTTGTTGCGGAGTGGTGCGAACTGGTTGCGCAGTGGTGTGAACTGGTTGGAAAGTGGTGCAAACTGGTTGCAGCGTGGTGCGAACTGGTGCGGAGTGGTGCGAACTTGTTGCGGAGTGGTGCGAACTGGTTGCGCAGTGGTGTGAACTGGTTGGAAAGTGGTGCAAACTGGTTGCAGCGTGGTGCGAACTGGTGCGGAGTGGTGCGAACTTGTTGCGGAGTGGTGCGAACTGGTTGCGCAGTGGTGTGAACTGGTTGGAAAGTGGTGCAAACTGGTTGCAGCGTGGTGCGAACTGGTGCGGAGTGGTGCGAACTTGTTGCGGAGTGGTGCGAACTGGTTGCGCAGTGGTGTGAACTGGTTGGAAAGTGGTGCAAACTGGTTGCAGCGTGGTGCGAACTGGTGCGGAGTGGTGCGAACTTGTTGCGGAGTGGTGCGAACTGGTTGCGCAGTGGTGTGAACTGGTTGGAAAGTGGTGCAAACTGGTTGCAGCGTGGTGCGAACTGGTGCGGAGTGGTGCGAACTTGTTGCGGAGTGGTGCGAACTGGTTGCGGAGTGGTGCAAACTGGTTGCGGAGTGGTGGGAACCGGTTGCGGAGTGGTGTGAACTGGTTGCGGAGTGGTGCAAACTGGTTGCAGAGTGGTGCAAACTGGTTGCGGTGTGGTGCGAACTGGTTACGGAGTGGTGCCAACTGGTTGCGTTGTGGTGTGAATTGGTTCAGGAGTGGTGCGAACTGGTTGCAGAGTTGTGCAAACTGGTTGTAGAGTGGTGCAAACTGGTTGGAAAGTGGTGCGAACTGGCTGCGGATGGGTGCAAACTGGTTTCGAAGTGGTGTGAACGGGTTGCTGAGTCGTGCAAGCTGGTCGCAGAGTGGTAAAAACGGGTTGCCGAGAGGTGCGAACTGGTTGCGAAGTGGTGTGAACTGGTTGCAGAATGGTGTGAACTGGTTGCGGAGTGGTGCCAACTGGTTGCTGAGTGGTATGAACTGGTCGCGGAGTGGTGCAAACTGGTTTTGGAGTGGTGCGCACTGGTTGCGGAGTCGTGCGAACTGGTTGCCGAGTGGTGCAAACTGGTTGCAAAGTGGT
>SZWC01004892.1:134958-159627 GCA_023375785.1 Penium margaritaceum
GCGGAGTGGTGCGAACTGGTTTCGGAGTGGTGGGACCTGGTTGCGGAGTGGTGCGAACTGGTTGCGGAGTGGTGCGAACTGGTTGCGAAGTGGTGCAAACTGGTTGCGTAGTGGAGCGAACTGGTTGCGGAGTGGTGCGAACTGGTTGCGGAGTGGTTCGAACTGGGTGCGGAGTGGTGCAAGCTGGTTGCGGAGTGGTGTGAACTGGTTGCAGCATGGTGCGAACTGGTTGCATAGTGGTGCAAACTGGTTGCAGAGTGGTGCGAACTGGCTGGGGTGTGGTGCGAACTGGATGCGGAGTGGTGCGAACTGGCTGCAGAGTCGTGCGCACTCGTTGCAGAGTGGTGTGAACTGATGCGGAGTGGTGCGAACTGGTTGCGGAGTGGTGCCTACTGGTTTTAGAGGGGTGCAAACTGGTTGCCTTTTGGTGCGGACTGGTTGCGGAGAAGTGCGAACTGCTTGCGGAGTGGTGCGAACTGGTTGCAGAGTGGTGCAAACTGGTTGCGGAATAGTGCCAACGGGTTGCAGAGTGGTGCAAACTGGTTGTGGAGTGGTGCGAACTGGTTGCAGAGTGGTGCCAAGTGGTTGCGGAGTGGTGCCAAGTGGTTGCGGAGTGGTTTGAAATGGTTACGGAGTGGTGCAAACTGGTTGCGGAGTGGTGCAAACTGGTTACGGAGTGGTGCGAACTGGTTGTGGTGTGGTGCGAACTGGTTGCGGAGTGGTGCGAACTGGTTGCGGAGTGGTGCGAACTGGTTGCGGAGTGGTGCGAACTGGTTGCGGAGTGGTGCGAACTGGTTGCGGATTGGTGCAAACTGGTTGGAGAGTGGTGCAAACTGGTTCCGGAGTCGTGCAAACTGGTTGTAGAATGATGGGAACTGGTTGAGGAGTGGTGTAAACTGGTTGCGGAGTGGTGTAAACTGGTTACGGGGTGGTGCAAACTGGGTGCGGAGTGGTGCAAACTGGTTGCGGAGTGGTGTGAACTGGTTACGGAGTGTGCCAACTGGTTGCGGAGTGGTGTGAACTGGCTGCGGAGTGCTGCAAACTGGCTGCGGAGTCGTGCAAACTGGTTGCGGAGTGGCGGAACTGGTTGCGGAGTGGTAAGAACTGGTTGCGGAGTGGTGCCAACTGGTTGCTGAGTGGTGCAAACTGGTTGTAGGTTGGTGCGAACTGGTTGCCAAGTGGTGCGAACTTGTTGCGGAGTGGTGCAAACTAGTTGGGGAGTGATGCGAACTGGTTGTGGAGTGATAAACTGGTTGTGGATGGTGGGAACTGGTTGCGGAGTGAAGCGAACTGGTTGCGGAGTGGTGCAAACTGGTTGCGGAGTGGTGCGAACTGGTTGCAGAGTGGTGCGAACTGGTTGCGGAGTGGTGCAAACTGGTTAGAGAGTGGTGTGAACTGGTTACAGAGTGGTGCAAACCTGTGCGGTGTGGTGCGAACTGGTTGGGGAGTGGTGCGAACTGGTTGAGGAGTGGTGCGAACTGGTTGCGGAGTGGTGCGAACCGGTTGCGGAGTGGTGCGAACTGGTTGCGGCGTTGTGCGAACTGGTTGCGGAGTGGTGGGAACTGGTTGCGGAGTGGTACGAGCTGGTTGTAGAGTGGTGCAAACTGGTTGCGGAGTGATGCGAACTGGTTGCGGAGTGGTGCGAACTGGCTGCGGAGTGGTGCGAACTGGCTGCGGACTGGTGCGAACTGGCTGCGGAGTGGTGCGAACTGGCTGCGGACTGGTGCGAACTGGCTGCGGAGTGGTGCGAACTGGCTGCGGACTGGTGCGAACTGGCTGCGGAGTGGTGCGAACTGGCTGCGGACTGGTGCGAACTGGCTGCGGAGTGGTGCGAACTGGCTGCGGACTGGTGCGAACTGGCTGCGGAGTGGTGCGAACTGGCTGCGGACTGGTGCGAACTGGCTGCGGAGTGGTGCGAACTGGCTGCGGACTGGTGCGAACTGGCTGCGGAGTGGTGCGAACTGGCTGCGGACTGGTGCGAACTGGCTGCGGAGTGGTGCGAACTGGCTGCGGACTGGTGCGAACTGGCTGCGGAGTGGTGCGAACTGGCTGCGGACTGGTGCGAACTGGCTGCGGAGTGGTGCGAACTGGCTGCGGACTGGTGCGAACTGGCTGCGGAGTGGTGCGAACTGGCTGCGGACTGGTGCGAACTGGCTGCGGAGTGGTGCGAACTGGCTGCGGACTGGTGCGAACTGGCTGCGGAGTGGTGCGAACTGGCTGCGGACTGGTGCGAACTGGCTGCGGAGTGGTGCGAACTGGCTGCGGACTGGTGCGAACTGGCTGCGGAGTGGTGCGAACTGGCTGCGGACTGGTGCGAACTGGCTGCGGAGTGGTGCGAACTGGCTGCGGACTGGTGCGAACTGGCTGCGGAGTGGTGCGAACTGGCTGCGGACTGGTGCGAACTGGCTGCGGAGTGGTGCGAACTGGCTGCGGACTGGTGCGAACTGGCTGCGGAGTGGTGCGAACTGGCTGCGGACTGGTGCGAACTGGCTGCGGAGTGGTGCGAACTGGCTGCGGACTGGTGCGAACTGGCTGCGGAGTGGTGCGAACTGGCTGCGGACTGGTGCGAACTGGCTGCGGAGTGGTGCGAACTGGCTGCGGACTGGTGCGAACTGGCTGCGGAGTGGTGCGAACTGGCTGCGGACTGGTGCGAACTGGCTGCGGAGTGGTGCGAACTGGCTGCGGACTGGTGCGAACTGGCTGCGGAGTGGTGCGAACTGGCTGCGGACTGGTGCGAACTGGCTGCGGAGTGGTGCGAACTGGCTGCGGACTGGTGCGAACTGGCTGCGGAGTGGTGCGAACTGGCTGCGGACTGGTGCGAACTGGCTGCGGAGTGGTGCGAACTGGCTGCGGACTGGTGCGAACTGGCTGCGGAGTGGTGCGAACTGGCTGCGGACTGGTGCGAACTGGCTGCGGAGTGGTGCGAACTGGCTGCGGACTGGTGCGAACTGGCTGCGGAGTGGTGCGAACTGGCTGCGGACTGGTGCGAACTGGCTGCGGAGTGGTGCGAACTGGCTGCGGACTGGTGCGAACTGGCTGCGGAGTGGTGCGAACTGGCTGCGGACTGGTGCGAACTGGCTGCGGAGTGGTGCGAACTGGCTGCGGACTGGTGCGAACTGGCTGCGGAGTGGTGCGAACTGGCTGCGGACTGGTGCGAACTGGCTGCGGAGTGGTGCGAACTGGCTGCGGACTGGTGCGAACTGGCTGCGGAGTGGTGCGAACTGGCTGCGGACTGGTGCGAACTGGCTGCGGAGTGGTGCGAACTGGCTGCGGACTGGTGCGAACTGGCTGCGGAGTGGTGCGAACTGGCTGCGGACTGGTGCGAACTGGCTGCGGAGTGGTGCGAACTGGCTGCGGACTGGTGCGAACTGGCTGCGGAGTGGTGCGAACTGGCTGCGGACTGGTGCGAACTGGCTGCGGAGTGGTGCGAACTGGCTGCGGACTGGTGCGAACTGGCTGCGGAGTGGTGCGAACTGGCTGCGGACTGGTGCGAACTGGCTGCGGAGTGGTGCGAACTGGCTGCGGACTGGTGCGAACTGGCTGCGGAGTGGTGCGAACTGGCTGCGGACTGGTGCGAACTGGCTGCGGAGTGGTGCGAACTGGCTGCGGACTGGTGCGAACTGGCTGCGGAGTGGTGCGAACTGGCTGCGGACTGGTGCGAACTGGCTGCGGAGTGGTGCGAACTGGTTGCGGAGTGGTGCCAAGTGGTTGCGGAGTGGTTTGAAATGGTTACGGAGTGGTGCAAACTGGTTGCGGAGTGGTGCAAACTGGTTACGGAGTGGTGCGAACTGGTTGTGGTGTGGTGCGAACTGGTTGCAGATGGTGGGAAGTGGTTGCAGAGTGATGCGAACTGGTTGCGGAGTGGTGCAAACTGGTTGCGGAATGGTCCGAACTGGTTGCATAGTTCTGCGAACCGGTTACGGAGTGGTGCAAACTGGTTACGGAGTGGTGCGAACTGGTTACGGAGTGGTGCAAACTGGGTGCGGAGTGGTGCGAACTTGTTGCGGAGTGGTGTGGACTGGTTGCGGACTGGTGCGAACTGGTTGCGGAGTGGAGCAAACTGGTTGTGGAGTGGTGCCAACTGGTTGCGGAGTGGTGTCTACTGGTTGCGGAGTGGTGCCAACTGGTTGTGGAGTGGTGCCAACTGGTTGCGAAGTGGTGTGAACTGGTTGCGGAGTGGTGCCAACTGGTTCCGGAGTGGTGCGAACTGGTAGCAGAGTGGTGCGAACTGGTTGCGGAATGGTTCGAACTGGTTGCGGAGTGGTGCGAACTGGTTGCGGAGTGGTGCCAACTGGTTGCGAAGTGGTGCGAACTGGTTCCTTAGTGGTGCGAACTAGTTGCAGAGTGGTGCAAGCTGGTTGCGGAGTGGTACAAACTGGTTGCGGAGTGGTGTGAACTGGTTGTAGAGTGGTGCGAACTGGTTGCAGAGTGGTGCTAACTGGCTGGGAACTCCTGCAAACTGGATGTGGAGTGGTGCGAACTGGCTACGGAGTGGTGCGAACCGGTTGTAGGGTGCTTCGAACTGGTTGTGGAGTGGTGCAAGCTGGTTGCGGATTGGTGTGAACTGGTTGCGGAGTGGTGCAAACTGGTTGCATAGTGGTGCGAACTGGTTGCAGAGTGGTGGGAACTGGCTGGGGAGTGGTGCGAACTGGATGCAGAGTGGTGCGAACTGGCTGCGGAGTGGTGCGCACTGGTGGCAGAGTGGTGCAAACTGGTGCGGAGTGGTGCAAACTGGTTGCGGAGTGGTGCCAACTGGTTTTGGAGGGGTGCAAACTGGTTGCCCTTTGGTGCGAACTGGTTGCGGAGTAGTGCGAACTGGTTGCGGAATGGTGCGAAATGGTTGCGGAGTGGTGCGAACTCGTTGCGGAGTGGTGCGAACTCGTTGCGGAGTGGTGCGAACTCGTTGCGGAGTGGTGCGAACTCGTTGCGGAGTGGTGCGAACTCGTTGCGGAGTGGTGCGAACTCGTTGCGGAGTGGTGCGAACTCGTTGCGGAGTGGTGCGAACTCGTTGCGGAGTGGTGCGAACTCGTTGCGGAGTGGTGCGAACTCGTTGCGGAGTGGTGCGAACTCGTTGCGGAGTGGTGCGAACTCGTTGCGGAGTGGTGCGAACTCGTTGCGGAGTGGTGCGAACTCGTTGCGGAGTGGTGCGAACTCGTTGCGGAGTGGTGCGAACTCGTTGCGGAGTGGTGCGAACTCGTTGCGGAGTGGTGCGAACTCGTTGCGGAGTGGTGCGAACTCGTTGCGGAGTGGTGCGAACTCGTTGCGGAGTGGTGCGAACTCGTTGCGGAGTGGTGCGAACTCGTTGCGGAGTGGTGCGAACTCGTTGCGGAGTGGTGCGAACTCGTTGCGGAGTGGTGCGAACTCGTTGCGGAGTGGTGCGAACTCGTTGCGGAGTGGTGCGAACTCGTTGCGGAGTGGTGCGAACTCGTTGCGGAGTGGTGCGAACTCGTTGCGGAGTGGTGCGAACTCGTTGCGGAGTGGTGCGAACTCGTTGCGGAGTGGTGCGAACTCGTTGCGGAGTGGTGCGAACTCGTTGCGGAGTGGTGCGAACTCGTTGCGGAGTGGTGCGAACTCGTTGCGGAGTGGTGCGAACTCGTTGCGGAGTGGTGCGAACTCGTTGCGGAGTGGTGCGAACTCGTTGCGGAGTGGTGCGAACTCGTTGCGGAGTGGTGCGAACTCGTTGCGGAGTGGTGCGAACTCGTTGCGGAGTGGTGCGAACTCGTTGCGGAGTGGTGCGAACTCGTTGCGGAGTGGTGCGAACTCGTTGCGGAGTGGTGCGAACTCGTTGCGGAGTGGTGCGAACTCGTTGCGGAGTGGTGCGAACTCGTTGCGGAGTGGTGCGAACTCGTTGCGGAGTGGTGCGAACTCGTTGCGGAGTGGTGCGAACTCGTTGCGGAGTGGTGCGAACTCGTTGCGGAGTGGTGCGAACTCGTTGCGGAGTGGTGCGAACTCGTTGCGGAGTGGTGCGAACTCGTTGCGGAGTGGTGCGAACTCGTTGCGGAGTGGTGCGAACTCGTTGCGGAGTGGTGCGAACTCGTTGCGGAGTGGTGCGAACTGGCTGGAGAGTGGTGCGAACTAGTTACGAAGTGGTGCAAACTTGGTTCGGAGTGGTCCAACTGGTTACGGAGTGGTGCGAACTAGTTGCGGAGTGGTGCGAACTCGTTGCGGAGTGGTGCGAACCGGATGCGGAGTGGTGCGAACTGGTCGCTGAGTGGTGCGAACTGGTTGCGGGCTGGTCCGAACTGGTTGCGGAGTGGTGCAAAATAGTTGTGGAGTGGTGCGAATGGGTTGCAGAGTGGTTGTGGAGTGGTGCGAACTGGTTGTGGAGTGGTTCGAACTGGTTACAGAGTGGTGCAAACTGGGTGCGAAGGGGTGCGACTTGATTGCGGAGTGTTGCGAACTGGTTGCGGAGTGATGCCAACTGGTTGCGGAGTGGTGCGAACTGGCTGCGGAGTGGTGCAAACTGGCTGCGGAGTGGTGCGAACTGGTTGCGGAGTGGAGCCAACTGGTTGCGGAGTGGTGCAAACTGGTTGCGGAATGGTCCGAACTGGTTGCGGGGTGGTACAGCTGGTTGCGGAGTGGTGCGAACTGGTTGCGAAGTGGTGCGAACTGGTTGCGGAGTGGTGCAAGCTGGTTGCGGAGTGGTGCGAACTGGTTGCGAAGTGGTGCGAACTGGTTGCGGAGTGGTGCAAGCTGGTTGCGGAGTGGTGCGAACTGGTTGCGAAGTGGTGCGAACTGGTTGCGGAGTGGTGCAAGCTGGTTGCGGAGTGGTGCGAACTGGTTGCGAAGTGGTGCGAACTGGTTGCGGAGTGGTGCAAGCTGGTTGCGGAGTGGTGCGAACTGGTTGCGAAGTGGTGCGAACTGGTTGCGGAGTGGTGCAAGCTGGTTGCGGAGTGGTGCGAACTGGTTGCGAAGTGGTGCGAACTGGTTGCGGAGTGGTGCAAGCTGGTTGCGGAGTGGTGCGAACTGGTTGCGAAGTGGTGCGAACTGGTTGCGGAGTGGTGCAAGCTGGTTGCGGAGTGGTGCGAACTGGTTGCGAAGTGGTGCGAACTGGTTGCGGAGTGGTGCAAGCTGGTTGCGGAGTGGTGCGAACTGGTTGCGAAGTGGTGCGAACTGGTTGCGGAGTGGTGCAAGCTGGTTGCGGAGTGGTGCGAACTGGTTGCGAAGTGGTGCGAACTGGTTGCGGAGTGGTGCAAGCTGGTTGCGGAGTGGTGCGAACTGGTTGCGAAGTGGTGCGAACTGGTTGCGGAGTGGTGCAAGCTGGTTGCGGAGTGGTGCGAACTGGTTGCGAAGTGGTGCGAACTGGTTGCGGAGTGGTGCAAGCTGGTTGCGGAGTGGTGCGAACTGGTTGCGAAGTGGTGCGAACTGGTTGCGGAGTGGTGCAAGCTGGTTGCGGAGTGGTGCGAACTGGTTGCGAAGTGGTGCGAACTGGTTGCGTAGCGGTGCAAACAGGTTGCGGAGTGGTGCGAACTGGTTGCGGAGTGGTGCAAACTGGTTGCGGAGTGGTGCAAACTGGTTGCCAAGTGGTGCAAGCTGGTTGCGGAGTGGTGCGAACTGGTTGCGGAGTGATGCGAAATGGTTGCAGAGTGGTGCGAACTGGTTGTAGAGTGGTGCGAACGGGCTGTGGAGTGGTGCGATCTGGATGCGGAGTGGTGCAAACTGGCTGCGGAGTGGTGCGAACTGGTTGCAAAGTAGTGGAAACTGTTGCGGAGTGGTGCGAACTGGTTGCGGTGTGGCGCCAACTGGTTTTGGTGGGGTGCAAACTGGTTGCCGTTTGGTGCGAACTGGTTGCGGAGTAGTGCGAACTGGTTGCGGAATGGTTCGAACTGGTTGCGGAAAGGTGCAAACTGGTTTCCGAGTGGTGCAAACTGGTTGCGGAGTGGTGCGAACTGGTTATTGAGTGGTGCCAACTGGTTGCCGTGTGGTGCCAACTGGTTGCGGAGTGGTGCGAACTAGCTGCGGAGTGGTGCAAACTGGTTGCGGATTGGTGCGAACTGGTTGCGGAATGGTGCAAACTGGTTGCGGAGAGGTGCGAACTGGTTGCCGCTTGGTGCGAACTGGTTGCAGAGTGGTGCAAACTGGTTGCAGAGTGGTGCGAACTGGTTGCGGAGTGGTACGAACTGGTTGCGGAGTGGTGCGAACTGGTTGCGGAGTGGTGCGAACTAGTTGCGGAGTGGTACGAACTGGCTGCTGAGTGGTGCGAACTGGTTGCTGAGTGGTGCGAACTGGTTGCGGAGTGGTGCAAACTGGTTGCAGAGTGGTGCAAACTGGTTGCAGAGTGGTGCAATCTGGTTGCAGAATGGTGGGAACTGGTTGTGGAGTGGTGCAAACTGTTTGCAGAGTGGTGCAAACTGGTGACGGAGTGGTGCAAACTGGGTGCGGAGTGGTGCAAACTGGTTGCGGATTGGTGTGAACTGGTTGCGCAGTGTGCCAACTGGTTGCGGAGTGGTGCGAACTGGCTGCGGAGTGGTGCGAACTGGCTGTGGAGTGGAGCAAACTGGTTGCGGAGTGGTGCGAACTGGTTGCAGAGTGGTAAGAACTGGTTGCGGAGTGGTGCCAACTGGTTGCTGAGTGGTGCAAACTGGTTGCGGGTTGGTGCGAACTGGTTGCCAAGTGGTGCAAACATGTTGCGGAGTGGTGCATATTGGTTGCGGAGTGGTGCGAACTGGTTGTGGAGTGATAAACTGGTTAACGATGGTGGGAACTGGTTGCCGAGTGATGCGAACTGGTTGCGGAGTGGTGCAAACTGGTTGCGGAGTGGTGCGAACTGGTTGCAGAGCGGTGCGAACTGGTTGCGGAGTGGTGCAAACTGGTTGCAGAGTGGTGTGAACTGGTTACAGAGTGGTGCAAACTGGGTGCTGTGTGGTACGAACAGGTTGTGGGGTGGTGTGAACTGGTTGCGGAGTGGTGCCAACTGGTTGCGGAGTGGTGCGAACTGGTTGTGGAGTGGTGCCAACTGGTTGCGGAGTGGTGCCAACTGGTTGCGGAGTGGTGCCAACTGGTTGCGGAGGGGTGTGAACTGGTTGCGGAGTGGTGCGAACTGATTGCGGAGTGGTGCAAACTGGTCGCGGAGTGGTGCGAACTGGTCGCGGACTAGTGCCAACTGGTTGCGGAGTGGTACAAACTGGTTGCAGAGTGGTGTGAACTGGTTGCGGAGTAGAGCAAACTGGTTGCGCTGTGGTGCAGACTGGCAGCGGAGTGGTGCGATCTGGTTACGGATTGGTGCAAACTGGTTGTCGAGTGGTGTGAACTGGTTGCAGAGTGGTGCGAACTGGTTGCGGAGTAGTGCGAACTGGTTGGAGAGTGGTGCGAACTAGTTACGAAGAGGTGCAAACTGGGTTCGGAGTGGTGCAAACTGGTTGCAGAGTGGTGCGAACTGGTTGCGGAGTAGTGCGAACTGGTTGGAGAGTGGTGCGAACTAGTTACGAAGAGGTGCAAACTGGGTTCGGAGTGGTGCAAACTGGTTGCAGAGTGGTGCGAACTGGTTGCGGAGTAGTGCGAACTGGTTGGAGAGTGGTGCGAACTAGTTACGAAGAGGTGCAAACTGGGTTCGGAGTGGTGCAAACTGGTTGCAGAGTGGTGCGAACTGGTTGCGGAGTAGTGCGAACTGGTTGGAGAGTGGTGCGAACTAGTTACGAAGAGGTGCAAACTGGGTTCGGAGTGGTGCAAACTGGTTGCAGAGTGGTGCGAACTGGTTGCGGAGTAGTGCGAACTGGTTGGAGAGTGGTGCGAACTAGTTACGAAGAGGTGCAAACTGGGTTCGGAGTGGTGCAAACTGGTTGCAGAGTGGTGCGAACTGGTTGCGGAGTGGTACGAACTGGTTGAGGAGTGGTGCGAACTGGTTGCGGAGAAGTGCGAACTGGTTGCGGAGTGGTGCGAACTGGTTGTGGAGTGGTGCAAAATGGTTGCCGAGTGGTGCAATCTGGTTGCGGAGTGGTGCGAACTGGTTGGGGAGTGGTGCGAACTGGTTGTGAAGTGGTGGAAACTTCTTGCGGGGTGGTGCGAACTGGTTGCAGAGTGGTGCAAACTGGTTGCTCAGTGCTGCAAACTGGTTGCAGAGTGGTGCGAACTGGTTATGAGGTTGTGCGAACTGGTTCGGAATGGTGCGAAGTAGTTGGGGAGTGGTGCAAACTGGTTGCAGAGTTGTGCAAACTGGTTGCGGAGTGGTGTGAACTGGTTACGGAGTGGTGCAAACTGGTTGCGGTTTGGTGCGAACTGGTTGCCAAGTGGTGGGAACTAGTTTCGGAGTGGTGTGAACTGGTTGCGGAGTGGTGCGAACTGGTTTCGGAGAGGTGCGAACTGGTTGTGGAGTGGTGGGAACAGGTTGCGGAGTGGTGCCAAACGGTTGTGGAGTGGTGCAAACAGGTTTCGGAGTGGTGCCAACTGGTTGCGGAGTGGTGCGAGGTTGCAGAGTGTTTCGAATTGGCTGGGGATTGGTGCAAACTAGATACGGAGTGGTACGAATTGGCTGCGGAATGGTGCGAACTGGTCGCAGAGTGGTGCGAACTGGTTGCGGAGAGGTGCGAACAGGTTGCGAAGTGGTGTGAACTGGTTGCGTAGTCGTGCGAACTGGTTGCGGAGTTGTGGGAACTGGTTGCGGAGTGGTGCGAACTGGTTGCGGAGTGGTGCGAACTCGTTGCGGAGTGGTGCATGCTGGTTGCTGAGTGGTGTGAAATGGTTGCCGAGTGGTGCAAACTGGTTGCAGATTGGTGCGAACGGGTTGCAGAGTGGGGCGAACTGGCTAGGGAGTGGTGCGAACTGGATGCGGAGTGGTGCGAACTGGCTGCGGAGTGGTGCGAGCTGGTTGCAGAGTGGTGTGAACAGGTGCGTAGTGGTACGAACGGGTTGCGGAGTGGTGCCAACTGGTTTTGGAGGGATGCAAACTGGTTACCGTTTGGTCCGAACTGGTTGCGGAGTAGTGCGAATTGGTTGCAGAGTGGTGTTAACTGGTTGCGGAGTGGTGCAAACTGGTTGCAGAGTGGTGGGAACTGGTTGCAGAGTGGTGCTTACTGGTTGTGGGGTGGTACCAACTGGTTGCGGAGTGGTGCCAACTGGTTGCGGAGTGGTGCCCACTGGTTACGGAGTGGAGCGAACTGGTTGCGGAGTGGTGCGAACTGGTTTCGGAGTGGTGCAAACTGGTTGCCGAGTGGTGCGAACTGGTTGCGGAGTGGTGCGAACTGGTTGCGGAGTGGTGCAAACTGGTTGCTGAGTGGTGCAAACTGGTTGCCGAGTGGTGCGAACTGGTTGCGGAGTGGTGCGAACTGGTTGCGGAGTGGTGCAAACTGGTTGCTGAGTGGTGCAAACTGGTTGCAGAGTGGTGGGAATTAGTTGCGAAGTTGTGCAAACTGGTTGCGGAGTGGTGCAAAGTGGTTGAGAAGTGGTGCAAACTGGTTGCGGAGTTGTGCGAACTGGCTGGGGAGTGGTGCGAACTAGTTGCGGAGTGGTGCGAACTAGTTGCGGCGTGGTGCGAACTGGTTGCGGAGTGGTGGGAACTTGTTGCCGAGTGGTGTGAACTGGTTGCGAATTGGTGCGAACTGGCTTGGAAGTGGTGCAAACTGGATGCGGAGTGGTGCAAACTGGCTGCGGCGTGGTGCGAACAGGCTGCCGAGTGGTGCGAACTGGTCCGAATTGGTGCGAACTGGTTGCGGAGTGGTGCCAACTGCTTTTGGAGGGGTACAAACTGGTTGCCGTTTGGTGCGAACTGGTTGCAAAGCAGTGCCAACTGGTTTCCGAGTGGTGTGAACTGGCTGCGGAGTGGTGCAAACTGGTTGTGGAGTGGTGCCAACTGGTTGCGGATTGGGGCCAACTGGTTGCAAAGTGGTGCCAAGTGGTTGCGGAGTGGTGCGAACTGGTTGCAGAGTGGTGGGAACTGATTGCGGAGTGGTGCAAACTGGTTGTAGAGTGGTGCGAACTGGTTGTGGAGTGATGCGAACTGCTTGCGGATGGTGCGAACTGGTTGTGGAGTGGTGCGAACTGGTTGCGGAGTGGTGCAAACTGGTTGTAGAGTGGTGCGAACTGGTTGTGGAGTGATGCGAACTGCTTGCGGATGGTGCGAACTGGTTGTGGAGTGGTGCGAACTGGTTGCGGAGTGGTGCAAACTGGTTGCGGAGTGGTACAAACTGGTTGCGGAGTGGTGCAAGCTGGTTGCTGAGTGGTGCAAAGTGGTTGCGGAGTGGTGCAAATTGGTTGCAGATTGGTGCGAACTGGTTGCAGCGTGGTACAAACTGGCTAGGGAGTGGTGCAAACTGGATTCGGAGTGGTGCAAACTAGCTGCAGCGTGGTGGGAACTGGTTACAAGTGGTGCGAACTGGTCCGGAGTGGTACGAACTGGTTGTGGAGTGGTGCCAACTGGTTTCAGAGTGGTGCCAGGTGGTTGCGGAGTGGTGCCAACTGGTTTCAGAGTGGTGAGAACTGGTTGCGGAGTGGTGCGGATTGGTTGCGGAGTGGTGCAAACTGGTTGCGGAGTGGTGCGAACTGTACGCGGAGTGGTGCGAACTGGTTGCGGAGTGGTGCAAGCTGGTTGCGGAGTGGTGCGAACTGGTTGCGGAGTGGTGCCAACTGGTTGCGGAGTCGTGCCAACTGGTTGCGGAGTGGTGCGAAGTGGTTGCGGAGTGGTGCAAACTCGTTGCGGAGTGGTGCAAACTAGTTGTGGAGTGGTGCAAACAGGTTGCGGAGTGGTGCAAACTGGTTGCGGAGTGGTGCGAACTGGTTGCGGAGTGGTGTGAACTGGTTGCAGAGTGGTGCGAACTGGTTGTGGAGTTGCGCCAACTGGTTGCGGAGTGGTGCCAACTGGTTGCGGAGTCGTGCCAACTGGTTGCGGAGTGGTGCGAAGTGGTTGCGGAGTGGTGCAAACTCGTTGCGGAGTGGTGCAAACTGGTTGCGGTTTGGTGCAAACTGGTTGCCAAGTGGTGCAAACGTGTTGTGGAGTGGTGCCAACTGGTTGTGGAGTGGTGCGAACTGGTTGCGGAGTGGTGCGAACTGGTTGCTGAATGGTGCGAACTGGTTGCCGAGTTGTACGAACTAGCTTTGAAGTGGTGCAAACTGGTGTAGAGTGGTGCAAACGGGTTGCAGAGTGGTGCCAACTGGTTGTGGAGGGGTGCGAACTGGTTGCGGTTCGATGCCACCTGGTTGTGGAGTGGTGTCAACTGGTTGGGGAGTGGTGGGAACTAGTTTCGGAGTGGTGCAAACTGGTTGCAGAGTCGTGCAAACTGGTTGCGGAGTGGTGCGAACTGGTTGCCGAGTGGTGCAAACTGGTTGCGGAGTGTTGCGAACTCTTTGCGGAGTGGTGCAAACTGGTTGCGGAGTGGTGCGAACTGGTTGTGGAGTGGTGCGAACTAATTGCAGATGGTGCGTACTGGTTGCGGATTGGTGCGAACCGGGTGCGGAATTGTGCAAACTCGTTGCGTAGTGGTGCAAACTGGTTGGAGAGTGGTTTGAACTGGTTGCAGAGTGGTGCGAACTGGTTGCAGAGTGGTGCGAACTGGTTACAGAGTTGTGCAGACTGGCTGCGGAGGTTTGCGAACTAGTTGCGGAGTGGTGCGAACTGGTTTCGGAGTGGTGCGAACTGGTTGTGGAGCGGTGCGAACTTGTTGCGGAGTGGTGCGAACTGGTTGCAGAGTGGTGCGAACTGGTTGCGGAGTGGTGCGAACTGGTTGTGGAGTGGTGCGAACTGGTTGCGGAGTGGTGCGCACTGGTGGAGGAGTGGTGCGAAATGGTTACGGAGTGGTGCGAACTGATTGCGGAGTGGTGCAAACTCGTTGCGGAGTGGTGCGAACTAGTTGCAGAGTGGTGCGACCTGGTTGCGGAGTGGTGCGAACTGGATGCGGAGTGGTGTGAACTGGTTGCGGAGTGGTGCAAACTGGTTGCAGATTGGTGCGAACTGGTTGCGGAATTTTGCGAAGTGGTTGCGAAGTGTTGCGAACTGGTTGCGTAGTGGTGCGAACTGGTTGCGGAGTGGTGCGAACTGGTTGCAGAGTGGTGCGAACTGGTTGCGGAGTGGTGTGAACTGGTTGCGGAGTGGTGCAAGCTGGTTGCTGAGTGGTGTGAACTGGTTACGGAGTGGTGCAAACTGGTTGCAGATTCGTGCGAACTGGTTGTAGAGTGGTGAGAACTGGCTAGTGAGTAGTGCGAACTGGATGCCGAGTGGTGCGATTTGGCTGCGGAGTGGTGCGAACTCGTTGCAGAGTGGTGCAAACTGGTAAGGAGTGGTACGAACTGGTTGCAGAGTGGTACCAACTGGTATTGGAGGTTGCAAACTGGTTACTGTTTGGTGCGAACTGGCTGCGGAGTACTGCAAATTGGTTGCGGAGTGGTGTTAACTGGTTGCGGAGTGGTGCAAACTGGTTGCGGAGTGGTACGAACTGGTTGCGTAGTGGTGCGTAATGGTTGTGGAGTGGTGCCAACTGGTTGCGGAGTGGTGCCAACTGGTTGCGGAGTGGTGCCAACTGGTTGCGGAGTGGTGCGAACTGGTTGCGGAGTGGTGCGAACTGGTTGCGGAGTGGTGCCAACTGGTTGCGGAGTGGTGCCAACTGGTTGCGGAGTGGTGCCAACTGGTTGCGGAGTGGTGCCAACTGGTTGCGGAGTGGTGCCAACTGGTTGCGGAGTGGTGCCAACTGGTTGCGGAGTGGTGCCAACTGGTTGCGGAGTGGTGCCAACTGGTTGCGGAGTGGTGCCAACTGGTTGCGGAGTGGTGCCAACTGGTTGCGGAGTGGTGCCAACTGGTTGCGGAGTGGTGCCAACTGGTTGCGGAGTGGTGCCAACTGGTTGCGGAGTGGTGCCAACTGGTTGCGGAGTGGTGCCAACTGGTTGCGGAGTGGTGCCAACTGGTTGCGGAGTGGTGCCAACTGGTTGCGGAGTGGTGCCAACTGGTTGCGGAGTGGTGCCAACTGGTTGCGGAGTGGTGCCAACTGGTTGCGGAGTGGTGCCAACTGGTTGCGGAGTGGTGCCAACTGGTTGCGGAGTGGTGCCAACTGGTTGCGGAGTGGTGCCAACTGGTTGCGGAGTGGTGCCAACTGGTTGCGGAGTGGTGCCAACTGGTTGCGGAGTGGTGCCAACTGGTTGCGGAGTGGTGCCAACTGGTTGCGGAGTGGTGCCAACTGGTTGCGGAGTGGTGCCAACTGGTTGCGGAGTGGTGCCAACTGGTTGCGGAGTGTAGCCAACTGGTCAGGGAGTGGTGCAAACTGGTTGCGGAGTGGTGCGAACTGGTTGCGGAGTGGTGCAAACTGGTTGCGGAGTGCTGTAAACTGGTTGCGGTTTGGTGTGAACTGGTTGCCAAGTTATGCGAACTGGTTGCAGAGTGGTGTCAACTGGTTGCGGAGTGGTGCAAACTGGTTTCAGAGAGGTGCAAACTGGTTGCGGAGCGGTGGAAACTTGTTGCGGAGTGGTGCGAACTGGCTTGGAAGTGGTGCAAACTTGATGCAGAGTGGTGTGAAGTGGCTGCGGAGTGGTGCGAGCAGGCTGCAGAGTGGTGCGAACTGGTGCGGAGTGGTGCGAACTGGTTGCAGAGTGGTGCGAACTGCTTTTTGAGGGGTGCAAACTGGTTGCCGTTTGGTGCGAACTGGTTGGGAAGTAGTGCGAACTGGTTTCGGAGAGGTGTGAACTGGTTGCCGAGTGGTGCAAACTGGTTGCGGAGTGGTGCGAACTGGTTGCGGAGTGGTACGAACTGGTTGTGGAGTGGTGCGAACTGGTTTCGGAGTAGTGCAACCTGGTTGCAGAGTGGTGCGAACTGGTTGCGGAGTGGTGAGAACTGGTTGTAGAGTGGTGCGAACTGGCTGGGGAGTGGTGCAAAGTGGATGCGGAGTGGTGCGAACTAGCTGCTGAATCGTGCGACCTGGTTGCAGAGTGGTCAAACTGGTTGCGGAGTGGTGTAAAGTGGTTGCGAAGTGTTGCGAACTGGTTGCGTAGTGGTGCGAACTGGTTGCGGAGTGGTGCGAACTGGTTACGGAGTGGTGCGAACTGGTTGCGTAGTGGTGCGAACTGGTTGCGGAGTGGTGCGAACTGGTTACGGAGTGGTGCGAACTGGTTGCGGAGTGGTGCGAACTGGTTGCAGAGTGGTGCAAGCTGGTTGCTGAGTGGTGTGAACTGGTTGCAGAGTGGTGCAAACTGGTTGCAGATTGGTGCGAACTGGTTGCAGAGTGGTGCGAACTGGTTAGGGAGTGGTGCGAACCGGATGTGGATTGATGCAAACTGATCGCAGAGTGGTGCAAACTGGTGCGGAGTGGTATGAACTGGTTGCAGAGTGGTGCCATCTGGTATTGGAGGTGGCAAACTGGTTGCTATTTGGTGCGAACTGGTTGCGGCGTTGTGCAAACTGGTTGCGGAGTGGTGCGAACTGGTTCCGGAGTGGTGCGAACTGGTTGCGGAGTGGTGGGAAATGGTTGCGGAGTGGTGCGAACTGGTTGCGGAGTGGTGCGAACTGGTTGCGGGGTGGTGCGAACTGGTTGCGGAGTGGTGCGAACTGATTGCGGAGTGGTGCGAACTGGTTGTGGAGTGGTGCGAACTGGTTGCGGAGTGGTGCAAACTGGTTGCGGAGAGGTGCGAACAGGTTGCTGAGTGGTGCGATCTGGTTGCGGAGTGGTGTGAACTAGTTGCGGAGTGGTGCGGACTGGCTGCAGAGTGGTGTGAACTGGATGCGGAGTGGTGTGAATTAGTTGCGGAGAGGTGCCAATTGGTTGCAGAGTGGTGTGAACAGGTTGCGGAGTGGTACGAACTGGTTGCGGAGTGGTGCGAACTGATTGCGGAGTAGTGCGAACAGGTTGTGAAGTGGTTGCGGAGTGGTACCAACTGGTTGCGAAGTGGTGCGAACTGGTTGCGGAGTGGTGCCAACTGCTTGCGGAGTGGTGCGAACAGGTTGCGGAGTGTTGCGAACTGGTTACGAAGTGGTGCGAACAGCATGCGGAGTGGTTTGAACTGGTTGCGGAGTGCTGCGAACTTGTTGCGGAGTGGTACAAACTGGTTGCACAGTGGTGCGAACCGGTTGCGGAGTGGTGCGAACTGGTTGCCACATGGCGCGAACTGGCTGCAAGGTGGTGCGAACTGGTTGCGGAGTGGTGCGAACTGGTTGCGTAGTGGTGCAAACTGGTTGCGGAGTGCTGCGAACTTGTTGCGGAGTGGTGCAAGCTGGTTGCAGAGTGGTGCAAACTGGTTGCGGAGTGGTGCGAACTGGTTGCGGTTCGGTGCGAACAGGTTGCGGAGTGGTCAAACTAGTTTCGGAGTGGTGCGAACTTGTTGCGGAGTGGTGCGAACTTGTTGCGAGTGGTGCGAACTGGTTGCGCAGTGGTGCGAACTGGTTGCGGGTGGTGCGAACTGGTTGCGGAATGGTGCGAACTAGTTGTAGAGTGGTGCAAACTGGTTGCGGTGTGGTGCGAACTGGTTGCGCAGTGGTGCGAACTGGTTGCGGGTGGTGCGAACTGGTTGCGGAATGGTGCGAACTAGTTGTAGAGTGGTGCAAACTGGTTGCGGTGTGGTGCGAACTGGTTGCGCAGTGGTGCGAACTGGTTGCGGGTGGTGCGAACTGGTTGCGGAATGGTGCGAACTAGTTGTAGAGTGGTGCAAACTGGTTGCGGTGTGGTGCGAACTGGTTGCGCAGTGGTGCGAACTGGTTGCGGGTGGTGCGAACTGGTTGCGGAATGGTGCGAACTAGTTGTAGAGTGGTGCAAACTGGTTGCGGTGTGGTGCGAACTGGTTGCGCAGTGGTGCGAACTGGTTGCGGGTGGTGCGAACTGGTTGCGGAATGGTGCGAACTAGTTGTAGAGTGGTGCAAACTGGTTGCGGTGTGGTGCGAACTGGTTGCGCAGTGGTGCGAACTGGTTGCGGGTGGTGCGAACTGGTTGCGGAATGGTGCGAACTAGTTGTAGAGTGGTGCAAACTGGTTGCGGTGTGGTGCGAACTGGTTGCGCAGTGGTGCGAACTGGTTGCGGGTGGTGCGAACTGGTTGCGGAATGGTGCGAACTAGTTGTAGAGTGGTGCAAACTGGTTGCGGTGTGGTGCGAACTGGTTGCGCAGTGGTGCGAACTGGTTGCGGGTGGTGCGAACTGGTTGCGGAATGGTGCGAACTAGTTGTAGAGTGGTGCAAACTGGTTGCGGTGTGGTGCGAACTGGTTGCGCAGTGGTGCGAACTGGTTGCGGGTGGTGCGAACTGGTTGCGGAATGGTGCGAACTAGTTGTAGAGTGGTGCAAACTGGTTGCGGTGTGGTGCGAACTGGTTGCGCAGTGGTGCGAACTGGTTGCGGGTGGTGCGAACTGGTTGCGGAATGGTGCGAACTAGTTGTAGAGTGGTGCAAACTGGTTGCGGTGTGGTGCGAACTGGTTGCGCAGTGGTGCGAACTGGTTGCGGGTGGTGCGAACTGGTTGCGGAATGGTGCGAACTAGTTGTAGAGTGGTGCAAACTGGTTGCGGTGTGGTGCGAACTGGTTGCGCAGTGGTGCGAACTGGTTGCGGGTGGTGCGAACTGGTTGCGGAATGGTGCGAACTAGTTGTAGAGTGGTGCAAACTGGTTGCGGTGTGGTGCGAACTGGTTGCGCAGTGGTGCGAACTGGTTGCGGGTGGTGCGAACTGGTTGCGGAATGGTGCGAACTAGTTGTAGAGTGGTGCAAACTGGTTGCGGTGTGGTGCGAACTGGTTGCGCAGTGGTGCGAACTGGTTGCGGGTGGTGCGAACTGGTTGCGGAGTGCTGCAAACTGGTTGCGGAGTGGTGCAAACTGGTTGTGGAGTAGTGTGAACTGGTTGCGGATGGTGCGAACTGGTTGGAGAGTGATGCGAACTGGTTGCGGAGTGGTGCAAACTGGTTGCGGAATGGTGTGAACTGGTTGCAGAGTGGTGCAAACTGGTTACGGAGTGGTGCAAACTGGTTACGGAGTGCTGTGAACTGGTTACGGAGTGGTGCAAACTGGGTGCGGAGTGGTGCGAACTGGTTGCGGAGTTGTGCGGACTGGTTGCGGAGTGGTGCGAACTGGTTGCGGAGTGGTGCCAACTGGTTGCGGAGTGGTGCCAACTTGTTGCGGAGTGGTGCGAACTGGTTGTAGAGTGATGCAAAATAGTTGCGGAGTTGTGCTAACTGGTAGCAGAGTGGTGGGAACTGGTTGCGGAGTGGCACGAAATGGTTGTGGAGTAGTGCGAACCGGTTGCGGAGTGGCGCAAACTAGTTGCGGAGTGGTGCAAGCTGGTTGCAGAGTGGTACAAACTGGTTGCGGAGTGGTGCGAACTGGTTGCGGAGTGGTGCGAACTGGTTGCAGAGTGGTGCTAACTGGCTGGGGACTCCTGCAAACTGGATGCGGAGTGGTGCGAACTGGCTGCGGAGTGGTGCGAACCGGTTGCAGAGTGATGCGAACTGGTTGCGGAGTGGTGCAAGTTGGTTGCGGACTGGTGTGAACTGGTTGCGAACTGGTTGCAGAGTGGTGCGAACTGGCTGGGGAGTGGTGCGAACTGGATGCGGAGTGGTGCAAACTGGCTGCGGAGTGGTGCGAACTGGCTGCGGAGTGGTGCGAACCGGTTGCAGAGTGATGCGAACTGGTTGCGGAGTGGTGCAAGTTGGTTGCGGACTGGTGTGAACTGGTTGCGAACTGGTTGCAGAGTGGTGCGAACTGGCTGGGGAGTGGTGCGAACTGGATGCGGAGTGGTGCAAACTGGCTGCGGAGTGGTGCGAACTGGCTGCGGAGTGGTGCGAACCGGTTGCAGAGTGATGCGAACTGGTTGCGGAGTGGTGCAAGTTGGTTGCGGACTGGTGTGAACTGGTTGCGAACTGGTTGCAGAGTGGTGCGAACTGGCTGGGGAGTGGTGCGAACTGGATGCGGAGTGGTGCAAACTGGCTGCGGAGTGGTGCGAACTGGCTGCGGAGTGGTGCGAACCGGTTGCAGAGTGATGCGAACTGGTTGCGGAGTGGTGCAAGTTGGTTGCGGACTGGTGTGAACTGGTTGCGAACTGGTTGCAGAGTGGTGCGAACTGGCTGGGGAGTGGTGCGAACTGGATGCGGAGTGGTGCAAACTGGCTGCGGAGTGGTGCGAACTGGCTGCGGAGTGGTGCGAACCGGTTGCAGAGTGATGCGAACTGGTTGCGGAGTGGTGCAAGTTGGTTGCGGACTGGTGTGAACTGGTTGCGAACTGGTTGCAGAGTGGTGCGAACTGGCTGGGGAGTGGTGCGAACTGGATGCGGAGTGGTGCAAACTGGCTGCGGAGTGGTGCGAACTGGCTGCGGAGTGGTGCGAACCGGTTGCAGAGTGATGCGAACTGGTTGCGGAGTGGTGCAAGTTGGTTGCGGACTGGTGTGAACTGGTTGCGAACTGGTTGCAGAGTGGTGCGAACTGGCTGGGGAGTGGTGCGAACTGGATGCGGAGTGGTGCAAACTGGCTGCGGAGTGGTGCGAACTGGCTGCGGAGTGGTGCGAACCGGTTGCAGAGTGATGCGAACTGGTTGCGGAGTGGTGCAAGTTGGTTGCGGACTGGTGTGAACTGGTTGCGAACTGGTTGCAGAGTGGTGCGAACTGGCTGGGGAGTGGTGCGAACTGGATGCGGAGTGGTGCAAACTGGCTGCGGAGTGGTGCGAACTGGCTGCGGAGTGGTGCGAACCGGTTGCAGAGTGATGCGAACTGGTTGCGGAGTGGTGCAAGTTGGTTGCGGACTGGTGTGAACTGGTTGCGAACTGGTTGCAGAGTGGTGCGAACTGGCTGGGGAGTGGTGCGAACTGGATGCGGAGTGGTGCAAACTGGCTGCGGAGTGGTGCGAACTGGCTGCGGAGTGGTGCGAACCGGTTGCAGAGTGATGCGAACTGGTTGCGGAGTGGTGCAAGTTGGTTGCGGACTGGTGTGAACTGGTTGCGAACTGGTTGCAGAGTGGTGCGAACTGGCTGGGGAGTGGTGCGAACTGGATGCGGAGTGGTGCAAACTGGCTGCGGAGTGGTGCGAACTGGCTGCGGAGTGGTGCGAACCGGTTGCAGAGTGATGCGAACTGGTTGCGGAGTGGTGCAAGTTGGTTGCGGACTGGTGTGAACTGGTTGCGAACTGGTTGCAGAGTGGTGCGAACTGGCTGGGGAGTGGTGCGAACTGGATGCGGAGTGGTGCAAACTGGCTGCGGAGTGGTGCGAACTGGCTGCGGAGTGGTGCGAACCGGTTGCAGAGTGATGCGAACTGGTTGCGGAGTGGTGCAAGTTGGTTGCGGACTGGTGTGAACTGGTTGCGAACTGGTTGCAGAGTGGTGCGAACTGGCTGGGGAGTGGTGCGAACTGGATGCGGAGTGGTGCAAACTGGCTGCGGAGTGGTGCGAACTGGCTGCGGAGTGGTGCGAACCGGTTGCAGAGTGATGCGAACTGGTTGCGGAGTGGTGCAAGTTGGTTGCGGACTGGTGTGAACTGGTTGCGAACTGGTTGCAGAGTGGTGCGAACTGGCTGGGGAGTGGTGCGAACTGGATGCGGAGTGGTGCAAACTGGCTGCGGAGTGGTGCGAACTGGCTGCGGAGTGGTGCGAACCGGTTGCAGAGTGATGCGAACTGGTTGCGGAGTGGTGCAAGTTGGTTGCGGACTGGTGTGAACTGGTTGCGAACTGGTTGCAGAGTGGTGCGAACTGGCTGGGGAGTGGTGCGAACTGGATGCGGAGTGGTGCAAACTGGCTGCGGAGTGGTGCGAACTGGCTGCGGAGTGGTGCGAACTTGTTGCGGAGTGGTGCGAACTGGTGCGGAGTGGTGCAAACTGGTTGCGGAGTGGTGCCAACTGCTTTCGGAGGGGTGCAAACTGGTTGCTGTTTGATGCGACCTGGTTGTGAGGAAGTGCGAACTGGTTTTGGAGTGGTGTGAACTGGTTGCGGAGTGGTGCAAACCGGTTCGGAGTGGTGCCAACTGGTTGCGGAGTGGTGCCATCTCGTTGCGCAGTGGTGGGAACTGGTTGCGGATTGGTGGGAACTGATTGCAGAGTGGTGCAAACTGGTTGCGGAGTGGTGCAAACTGGTAGTGGAGTGGTGAAAACTAATCGTGGATGGTGCAAACTGGCTGCGGAGTGGTGCAAACTGGTTGCAGAGTGGTGCAAACTGGTTGCAGAGTGGTGCGAACTGGTTGCGGAGTGGTGCGAACGGGTTGGAGAGTGGTGCAAACTGGTTATGAAGTGGTGCAAACTGGGTTCGGAATGGTCCAAACTGGTTGCGGAGTGGTGCAAACTGGTTGCGGAGTGGTGCAAACCCGTTGCGGAGTAGTGTGAACCGGTTGCGGAGTGGTGCAAACTGGTTGCCGACTGGTGCAAACTGGTTGCGGGGTGGTCCGAGCCGGTTGCGGAGTGGTGCGAACTGGTTGCATAGTGGTTGTGGAGTGGTGCGAACTGGTTGCAGAGTGGTGCGAACTGGTTACGGAGTTGTGAAAAATGGGTGCGGAGTGGTGCGACTTGGCTGCGGAATGGTGCGAACTGGTTGCGGAGTGGTGCCAACTGGTTGCGGAGCGGTGCAAACTGGCTGCGGAGTTTTGCAAACTGGCTGCGGAGTGGTGGGAACTGGTTGCCGAGTGGTGCCAACAGGTTGCAGAGTGGTGCGAACTGGTTGCGGAGTGGAGCCAACTGGTTGCGGAGTGGTTCAAACGCGTTGCAGGTTGGCGCGAACAGGTTGCCAAGTGGTGCGAACTTGTTGCGGAGTGGTGCAAACCAGTTGCAGAGTGGTGCGAACTGGTTGTGGAGTGGTGCCAACTGGTTGCGGAGTGGTGCCAACTGGTTGGGGAGTGGTGCGAACTGGTTGCGGAGTCGTGCAAACCCGTTGCGGAGTGGTGTGAACTGGTTGCGGAATGGTTCGAACTAGTTGCGGAGTGGTGCGAACTGGTTACGGAGTGGTGCAAACTGGTGACGGAGTGGTGCCAACTGGTTGCGAAGTGGTGCAAACTGGTTGCGGAGTGGAGCGAACTGGTTGTGGAGTGGTGCCAACTGGTTGCGAAGTGGTGCAAACTGGTTGCGGAGTGGAGCGAACTGGTTGTGGAGTGGTGCCAACTGGTTGCGAAGTGGTGCAAACTGGTTGCGGAGTGGAGCGAACTGGTTGTGGAGTGGTGCCAACTGGTTGCGAAGTGGTGCAAACTGGTTGCGGAGTGGAGCGAACTGGTTGTGGAGTGGTGCCAACTGGTTGCGAAGTGGTGCAAACTGGTTGCGGAGTGGAGCGAACTGGTTGTGGAGTGGTGCCAACTGGTTGCGAAGTGGTGCAAACTGGTTGCGGAGTGGAGCGAACTGGTTGTGGAGTGGTGCCAACTGGTTGCGAAGTGGTGCAAACTGGTTGCGGAGTGGAGCGAACTGGTTGTGGAGTGGTGCCAACTGGTTGCGAAGTGGTGCAAACTGGTTGCGGAGTGGAGCGAACTGGTTGTGGAGTGGTGCCAACTGGTTGCGAAGTGGTGCAAACTGGTTGCGGAGTGGAGCGAACTGGTTGTGGAGTGGTGCCAACTGGTTGCGAAGTGGTGCAAACTGGTTGCGGAGTGGAGCGAACTGGTTGTGGAGTGGTGCCAACTGGTTGCGAAGTGGTGCAAACTGGTTGCGGAGTGGAGCGAACTGGTTGTGGAGTGGTGCCAACTGGTTGCGAAGTGGTGCAAACTGGTTGCGGAGTGGAGCGAACTGGTTGTGGAGTGGTGCCAACTGGTTGCGAAGTGGTGCAAACTGGTTGCGGAGTGGAGCGAACTGGTTGTGGAGTGGTGCCAACTGGTTGCGAAGTGGTGCAAACTGGTTGCGGAGTGGAGCGAACTGGTTGTGGAGTGGTGCCAACTGGTTGCGAAGTGGTGCAAACTGGTTGCGGAGTGGAGCGAACTGGTTGTGGAGTGGTGCCAACTGGTTGCGAAGTGGTGCAAACTGGTTGCGGAGTGGAGCGAACTGGTTGTGGAGTGGTGCCAACTGGTTGCGAAGTGGTGCAAACTGGTTGCGGAGTGGAGCGAACTGGTTGTGGAGTGGTGCCAACTGGTTGCGAAGTGGTGCAAACTGGTTGCGGAGTGGTGCGAACTGGTTACGGAGTGGTGCAAACTGGGTGCGGAGTGGTGCGAACTGGTTGCGGAGTGGTGTGGACTGGTTGCGGAGTGGTGCGAACTGGTTGCGGAGTGGAGCGAACTGGTTGTGGAGTGGTGCCAACTGGTTGAAAGTGGTGTCACCTGGTTGCGGAGTGGTGCCAACTGGTTCCAGAGTGGTCGGAATTTGTAGCAGAGTGGTGCAAACTGGTTGCGGAGTGGTGCGTACTGGTTGCGGAGTGATGCGAACTTGTTGCGAAATGGTGCGAACTGGTTGCGTAGTGGTGCGAATTGGTTGCGGAGTGGTGCGAACTAGTTGTGGAGTGGTGCGAACGGGTTGCGGAGTGGTGCGAACTAGTTGCAGAGTGGTGCAAGCTGGTTGCGGAGTGGTACGAACTGGTTGCGGAGTGGTGCGAACTGGTTGCAGAGTGGTGCTACCTGGCTGGGGACTCCTGCAAACTGGATGCGGAGTGGTGCGAACTGGCTACGGAGTGGTGCGAACCGGTTGCAGAGTGGTGCGAACTGGTTGTGGAGTGGTGCAAGCTGGTTGCGGATTGGTGTGAACTGGTTGCGGAGTGGTGCAAACTGGTTGCATAGTGGTGCGAACTGGTTGCAGAGTGGTGCGAACTGTCTGGGGAGTGGTGCGAACTGGATGCAGATTGGTGCGAACTGGCTGCGGAGTGGTGCGAACTGGTGGCAGAGTGGTGCAAACTGGTGCGGAGTGGTGCGAACTGGTT